>JALIZH010010227.1:0-21944 GCA_030522465.1 Rhipicephalus appendiculatus | reverse complement strand
TTTCGAAAAACCCAAGGCTTTTAATGTACTACAGAATTTCTATTTAAGACCACCGGTGTTGAGATAATATGTCTCATGCACAAGTGAAGCACCGGGATCTCCGAGTGTCTGTCTCTTTATTCGGTATATGTGGCAAATGATGATGGTATATAAAACGACTATGACAATATTCACTATACGAGACCCTGAAGAGCCGCAGATTTGCTGGCTGTGATATTCAGAATAGTGGAAGGATCTGAATGTTTGTTGTGTGCATTTATATTTGTAGCGATTCTTGTTAAGAGACAGTGGGGCGAACAGTTTTTTTCCTTGACTCGTCAGTGAAATGCTCCAGCATTTTAAAAAGTGGGAGCCTCCGAAGGACTGGGTTCCGTTCTATGGCACCAGTACTCCATTTTTTGTTGTCTTTTTTTGTAATATTACAGAAAAGAAAACAGAGAGTCGAGTACTGGTGCCCAGGGAAGTCTAGAATACCTGCAGATTGAAACGCAAACATTTAGGGACAATGTAGCGGTTGTACTTTCATTTGGAGCGCCTACACTTCCTGTCATGTGGGCGTAATTTTCGCACCAACAATGACATTAGAGAGAACATTACCTTTAGCGGCAAGATTTATAACGACCTGACGCAGTTATCATGAGTAATTGCTTATAGCAGTTGTTATACAACATATTCAGACAGTCCCTTGTGCATTCGCCTAAGAATATTCAAAGTCGAAAGCCATCTTTTTCTTCCCAGACCGCGCACTAATCCTCCCCTGCCCTTCTCCGAAAGCTTTGTGCACATAACGTCTGATTCGCACTGCCTAGGGGATCGGTGGCATTGCATGCTTTCTGCACTCCACGTGGTTTTCAGTGCCTCCGCGATCGGCCATTTTTTGACCAAGCGACGATAATATGTGATTGCGCTGCAGTAATTGCGGCGATCTCTGAATTGGAGACCTCATCACGTGATAATTTTTTGCATCATTCACGTTGACGCTGAAGACGGACAATTTTCTTGAGCTATCAAAGACTTCGAGTCTAAATGTGCTTCAGGAAAGTGGTTAGCCATACAGAGCAGGGGTCTCAAACTCAACTCAGCCTGCGGGCCGCAGTTACGCAATTTAGTCCCGCATGGGCCGGGGCAGTGACGAAGGTAAAAGCGGGGGGGGGAGGGGGGGTTGTTCAATTTGCTTGAAAACGCTGCCATTTGAAAGAAAATTTTGCTATATCTCATATACAGGTAATTTCTGAGGGAGGTTTGGTGCCAGGATTCCAAAAACACGTCGATACCGATATCGAAACTGACTCAAATCTGAACGCCGATTGTGAAATATTTTTCGCTTCACGGTTATGTTTCAAAACAAAGTGAACACATGGGATGCCTCACACAACAATGCGTTAAACCAGTCAGCTCTGTGTACCTCAGGAACATACTTAATAAGAACAATAAAATAAAATACGAGAGGCAAGACAGTCATGTGAGGGCCGTGGGCCGCAACCGAGAGCTTGGCGGGCCGCGTGTCTGAGACCCCTGATATAGAAAACCAGCCCTGCCCAAATGGCGCGTCGAAAACGCACACGGGGCGCCCCCCAAACGAGTTGACTGAAAAAGCCCTAGTAGGACAGGGCTTCTTGGCCACGTTTAAGCGCATACGGAACGTTGCGCGACATGTGATCGGCTGTGTCTGCTTTTGTGCCGTGTGCGTTTTTTCTGCGAAATTTACAGCACAGAACATCGAGTTTATGCGCATTGTCGAAGGCAACAGATCGGGAGCTGCGACTGGAGAGCTAACGAGCAGTGATGCCACCGGTTTTCTTGCAGTACGGCTTCGGCAGTGTCGTGTTCGCGGAAGGGTGCTTTCTCGACAGTGCGCTGCCGAAAGGACGCAAGCTCTGCACGGTAAACTATGTTTACTCTGTCGAGGAAACTGTGTGGTATCAACTCACATTCCCAAACTTCAGCCAAATGCCACTCGCAAGTCGAACAAGCATCGTACGACGGGAAAGTACAGGTAAGTGTTTGTTGGAATTGCGCGTGCAAAAGCTCGACCCATTCGGCTGTCTGCACGTTATGTTGCCGCTTTAAATGATCATTATCTCAATATAACTGAGGATCCGTTCGGCGAAGTGGCAGCTCATTTGAGCGATTATATCACTTATGTTATCGGCAGCTACAGCTTTCGTGTCGTGTTAACACGCAGGTGAGATGCCGTTTCTTTTCGCGCTTTTGTTTTCGATGTTTTGAACAGTGCTTAGAGCAGAACACTCGTGCATAATCGGTAGTTAAAGATTTTGTAGTTCAACTCACAGGTGAGAGTCTCTTTCGTATCGCGCATTTGTTCGCGGTGTTACGAACAGTATATGAGTACTAAAAGCAGATCAGTCTTGCACAACCGGTAGTTACAGTTCTCGTAGCGCGTTAACGCGCAGGTAAGAAGCCGTTTTGTATCGCGATTTTATTTGCGGTGTTTTGAACAGTATCCTCCTAATCAATCTTCATTTCACTTTCTTTGTAGATGACAGCGAAGCGCGAAGTGTCCGCGTCGACCTGCACTTGCGAGGCCGGCGTGAGTGGAAATGCACACACGTTGCAGCGGTCGTACTTTGGGTAAACGATGCCGACTCGCCGTCGTCAACAGAATGATTACAAACTTGGGGTCGGCCGTCATCTAAACCTGACACGTCAGTAAAGGAGCCCGTTGAGGAACTTTTTGGAGGTAGGCGTAAGAGGTATCCGAGCCATGTGTTCATAAGATACTGTGTGCGCGAGAAGTGAATTGCTTTGCCCACGCGATTTTTTCAGTATTTTCTTCTTGCTTGCATGTTTAGAACTGTGTACGTTGCAATTTATTGAAATGAAATTCGCGATTCTCAACGCGATTCTACATACCTAAGCTGTTACGTGCTTGCTAAGTAAAAGTTTTGTTCTGTTTTACAGATCCAGCGTTGCCGCCGCTCTTTCTCGTACGGCCTCGACGGGAATGATTAAAATATTATGTTTGGGTGGTATCATTCTTCTGTGTGGCACTTGTACACGCAACAGTACCTTCGGTCCCAGCGTTTTTTTGGGCGCCGATCCCCGCAGTCGACCGCGGTACTGATCGCCGTCCTACTACCCGTATTGCAACAGGGCCGCCAGGGCAGCGCTACGTGTCAACACAAACTCCAGCGCTGGAAGCCTATAGAGTATTTTGTACTCAGCTAGGTGAGCAGTAAGCCGTCCCAGATATCAACGACACGACACGTGACCGCCCATGTACTGTCACAGAAGCCAAATATTCAACTCTAACGCAAGTCCTATGCAATGGCTACAAGCATCATTCGTTGCTCTGGTTTTACGGTCTACTTTTACCACTACATTTGTCGGGTAAATTCAAGAAACCGCAAATCACTGCTTCGGAGAATTACATCTTCCCCCTTAACCTTACGTCTTTTAAAGTCGGTATCAATCAACGACAAATGGAACGCGACAACTGAGAAACTAGGATTCTCTATTATCCACTCGTTCGTAAAAGCAGGGTAATTTATCCAGCTATCCGATTGTTTTTAAATGCGAATGCATTTCATAGTCGGGCTATGTCAGGCATCCGGCGTTGTCCGGCGTTGTCCGGCGTTGTCCAGCGTTGTCCAGCGTTGTCCGCGGAGGAGGAGGAGGATAGGCTGAGGAGGTAAGCGCCGGCAGGTGTTAGATGTGAAGTATCTTATGGCGAAGCTTAATCCGGTGGTGGTGGTGTGCGGCGTGACACCCTTACTGCGCATGCGCAAACCCTTTAAAAAAATAAAAATAAAAAAGCCCCCCACCTCCCCGAAGGGAATCGTGAGGAAATGCGAATGCATTTCGCGCGCGCTTCACTCCATTTATATATGGTGGTTGTGGTTCGAAGAAGGAAAAGGCGCCTAATTTCTGCAGCCCGGTCGGGAGCACGGCGCAGCGCCTTTTTTTTGCTTTTTCTTGTTTTTTTTAATTTTTTATTTATTTTTTAATTTTTTTTCATATATAGCTCCGCCGAGCTCCGCCGCAGACCGCTTTTAGTTAACGCGCACGCTGCGAATTTTTATTGTTCAACAACGCACAGGAGAAATTTCCCACCGGCACCACCTTGGAGGTCAAGATTCATTGCCATATATACGGGGTGGCCAGTGAACGGTTGTGCAGCGCGAGCAGTCGGTTTTTTCAACCAAGAAACTCGCTAGCAGACGCTGCCTGTGTCGGCGTCGCCAGGCGAGAGGGAGAGGGGGGAGCGTAGGAGAGGAGAGAGAGGTGGGGTGCGCATGCGCAGTGGGAGTGTGGACGCTGCGGGCAGAGATGCCTAGAGAAGAGAGGGGGAGCGTAGGAGAGAAGAAGAGGTGGGACGCGCATGCGCAGTGGGGAGTGTGGACGGCGCGGGCAGGGATGCCTAGAGGAGAGAGGGGGGGGAGCGTAGCAGGGGAGAGAGGAGGGGAGGCGCATGCGCAGTGAGGGTGTGGTTGCCGCGGGGAGGGATGCCTAGGGGGAGAGAGAGGGAGAGAGGAGGTTTTTTATCTTTATTTTTTTTGAAAGGGTTTGCGCATGCGCAGTAAGGGCAGGTCACGCCGTACACCACCACCACCGGATTAAGCTTCGCCATAAGATGCTTCACATCTAACACCTGCCGGCGCGCACACCTCCTCAACCTATCCTCCTCCTCCGCGGACAACGCCAACGCCAACGCCGGATGCCTGACATAGCCCGACTATGAAATGCATTCGCATTTAAAAACCTCCTCTCTCCCTCTCTCTCCTCTGGCATCCCTCCCCGCGGCAACCACACCCTCACTGCGCATGCGCCTCCCCTCTCCCCTCTTACACTCCCTCCTCTCTCCTCCAGGCATCCCCTGCCCGCGGCGTCTACACTCCCACTGCGCATGCGCGTCCCCCCTCTCTCTCCTCTCCTACGCTCCCTCCTCTCTCCTCTACGCATCCCTGCCCACGGCGTTCACACTCCCACTGCGCATGCGTGTCACCCCCTCTCTCTCCTGCGCTCCCCCCTCTCTCGCCTCGCGACGCCGACGCAGGCAGCGTCTGCTAGCGAGTTTCTTGGTTGAAAAAACCGACTGCTCGCGCTGCACAACCGTTCACTGGCCACCCCGTATATATAGCAATGGATCTTGACCTCCAAGGTGGTGCCGGTGGGAGATTTCTCCTGTGCGTTGTTGAACAATAAAAATTCGCAGCGTGCGCGTTAACTAAAAGCCGAGTGCGAGTCTCTGTGTCCAGTCGGAGTCTTCTGTCTCTCATTGCACATTAGCAGCGATTGGCATGTTCCAGTAGGAAAACACCGCTCCATCACTGCGTGCTTTACGCATCCCCAGTTTTCTCTCCTGCGCAACGCTGCGATGAGCGCCAGCGTCAACGCCGCCGCCGGTGTAAGCGTTAGCGCCCGCTGCTTCACATCTACACATGGTTCCCTTTAGCGAAAGATGGTGTAATTTTTTATCTCTCCGCTTTCACTCCCTCTCCCATAGCAACAGCTGCGGGCGCGCGCGCTTATCCTCGCCCCTAGCAACCGGAGCAGGTGGTGCGGGCGGAGTAGCGGAGAGTGAGTGGAGAGGAGGAGCGCGCTCTGGTGTGTGAGAGCGCTCGCATCGCGGAAGCTCGGCGGAGCTCCCGCGTGTGTGGAAGAGTGTAGCAGAGGGTAGGTGCAGTGCTTCGCCGCTCCTTCTCTCGCCGTTCGCTCTCTCTCCTCCCTGCGCCCCACACTCCCGTCCGCTCGCTCGCACGTATATATAAATGGAGTGAAGCGCGCGCGAAATGCATTCGCATTTCCTCACGATTCCCTTCGGGGAGGTGGGGGCATTTTTTTTAAACCTGTCATTGTATTGTACTACAAAAAATTTCTGTAACGTTACAAAAAATATGTGCAGAACATGAAGGAAAAATGTTCTGTTTCAAGAAAACCGCATAACTTTTCGCGACGTTTCGGAAGCTGCTTTTTTTTTAAGCATAACAGAAGTTCTACGCGTAATAATGCAGAGACACCTTGCGTGTGCCTAAAACTAAGGTGCCAGACCATGGTATCGCAATTCAGTTTTTTTTTAAACACGTAAGTGTTTTGAAGCAGCGCTCCACGAAGACTTCAGCTATGTATTTCCGTCACGGAAATGACGTCGAAAAAATGTACACGATCAGATGTCAAAGAAAAAAGTTTCGTCAACGGGCATCGAGCCGAGCAGATGGCGAGCAGGCTATCCATTGCGCCATGGTCACAGACTAATTCGACTTTACAAACGCGCCTTTACATCTCACTCCTTCCTCTCACAACACTCTTGGTCAGCTGGGTGGTAATTCATGATTACTGTGGCCTCCGTGATTAGCATCTGCAACGCGTGTTGGCACATGTCTGTCCCATTCGGCGCGTTTTCTACAGAAGTGCAGTTTTGTCAATGCCTTCACACACCGCGAAGTAGTCACCTCAACCCAAGCGTCGGCCTCGCTCATAACATCCATCTAAACTGAAAGGAGCCCTTCGACGCACGCCTGGCTCACTTGGCTGTAACACCGCGTTCCTCGCTAACGCTCTTCCTCAGAAAAACCGTGGCTGGGTACAAGGGCGGCACTACGAGCTTAGCGTTTCCTTCTAGCCTAGGCGTGGTGTTCAATCACACTTTAACATGTAGAGGGATGGCGATCTTAGCCCAAGTTCTGCTTCCAGTATGCCACGTTTTTCTTTATATCACGCCGGTTTTTTTTTATTACGCTCTCGCCGTTTACTACTACAGCTACCAGAATAGTTTGCTTAATCACTGATCAACGACTTCAGTCGTCGGGAATGAAGATGTATCCCCAAGTGTCAAAGAGTATGCATCCACATCAAACGGTGTATAGCTGCCAAACGCCAATATGCATTGTACAAACTCACCTATATATCATTGAACAGTAAACATTCAATTACTTCTGTAACGGCATGTCTTACTTTCGTATTATAGCGATTCCTTTGGCGGAGTGATTTTCCTTACGCTTTCAATCTCTTTTCATATAGACTTCTTGCTTTCCCGCAGTTTATCGACCCGTTTTACTCATGCGTGTGAAGTGTTCTCCTTAGTGGTGGCTGCATTCAAGCATTTTTGAACCTTTTGTCGGGTTGATTGCATGTGCTTAAGGAGTTACGTAAACAGCCTTTTTTTTTTTTTGCTATTGGACGTTTTTCGGTTGTATTTCGGAGTGTACAGTCTTGTGATGTGGTGCCTCATTTCTTGTGTACTTTTAATTATTATACCGTGTAGTGTTCCCCACATAGCATAACTGTTTGTTTGGACGAGCGTTTGCGTTCACCCACTCCGGCGGCCGTAAAGAACTGTACAGGACATAACGATTGTAAGCTGAGCGAGTTCATTTGTGTTCATGAGGAATTTCGTCCAGCGCAGACGAGTAGGATGACGGACAGAAGAAGCAGCGCCTGTCTCACGTGCTTCTTCCGTCCGTTGTTCTACTCGTGAGCGCCGCACGACATTCTTCGGGAAAATTGACGGGACATCCTGGAGACGCAGGCGCTGTCATAGCCGAACCGCGAGTTCCTGCGTCTTGCTCTCATCTCTCTTGCTTTCATTTTCTCAGAACGGTCCTCTGCTCTCCGTTTCTCCATAACGCTCTCGCCACGTCGGAGCACTACGTGAGCCCGCTCACAGAATAAACGAAAAGAATAAATAGAAGAAATAAGAAATCACACCATCTCCCGCTAAAGGGAACCATGTGTAGATGTGAAGCAGCGGGCGCTAGCGCTTACACTGGCGGCGGCGTTGACGCTGGCACTCATCGCAGCGTCGCGCAGGAGAGAAAACTGGGGAGACGCAAAGCACGCAGTGATGGACCGGTGTTTCCCAATGAGAGACAGAAGACTCCGACTGGACACAGAGACCCGCAGTCCGCTTTCAGTTAACGCGCACGCTGCGAATTTTTATCGTTCAACAACGCACAGGAGAAATCTCCCACCGGCACCACCTTGCAGGTCAAAATCCAGTGCCATATATACGGGGTGGCCAGTGAACGGTTGTGCAGCGCGAGCAGTCGGTTTTTTCAACCAAGAAACTCGCTAGCAGACGCTGCCTGCGTCGGCGTCGCGAGGCGTGAGAGGGGGGGGAGCGTAGGAGAGGAGAGAGAGGGGGGGACGCGCATGCGCAGTGGGAGAGTGGACGCCGTGGGCAGGGATGCCTAGAGGAGAGGGGGGGGAGCATAGGAGAGGAGAGAGAGGGCGGACGCGCATGCGCAGTGGGAGTGTGGACGCCGCGGGCAGGGATGCCTAGAGGAGAGAGGGGGGAGCGTAGGAGGGGAGAGAGGAGGGAAGGCGCATGCGCAGTGAGGGTGTGGTTGCCGCGGGGAGGGATGCCTAGAGGAGAGAGGGGGGAGAGGAGGTTTTTTATTATTTTTTAATGGGTTTGCGCATGCGCAGTAAGGGGGGCCACGCGGCACACCACCACCACCACCGGATTAAGCTTCGCCATAAGATGCTTCACATCTAAAAGAAGATACATATCTCGGAGGGTGTGTTTTTGCAAGCACGGGGGGTGGGGGGGGCGCAGGGGGGGTGCTCCCCCAGGTCACCTAAGATGGGGGAGGGGCACAAGATCTGCCCCATACTGCACCCCCCATACTGCGAAGCAGCATTGGGGGTGCTCACCAAGTTTCCGTTTACTTTCACTCGGCCGTCGAAGCCAAGCGTCGGCGTCGAGCTACCGCTTCCGCTACAGAGAGACAACGTGAGTCTGCGGCGAGGGTAGCGAGGCTTTCGAGACAACTGCAGCGTCCGGGAACCGACGGAGCGACCGGATGATTGAAGCGAGATTTCCTCGAGCGAGCGCTCGCGCTTATATGGAACGTGGGAGGGAGAGAAGGGAGTGGGTTTACAGGCTGCAGCGCGGGGGGGGAGGAGAGGAGAGAAGGCGACCGAACGCCTGCGTAAACGCCCGCGTAAAGGAGGAGAGTGCGGCAGCGCGGGGAGGAGGATAGGAGACCGAACACCTGCTTAAAGGAGGAGAGTGGGAGAGAGAGTAGGATGCGCAGTAAGTGTGGTCAGGCCGCACACGACCACCAGATTGAGCTCGGGTCTAAGATGCTTCGCACCTAATAATGGTGTGAGTGAGATAGCGGGTATTCAAACACGCCCAATTTGGTCACGAACTAATAAGCGAACGGTGCCATCGGCATCAAATTCGCAGAAGTTATTTCTGCAGACAGATTTGAAATGACTCGCGCAGCGTCATCGCTCTACTTTTTTGTTCGGAGTAACCGCGCGCTAGCGCCGCAGAGCGCAGAGGCTGCCGAACTACATGAATGGCGGAGGAGCATGTCAGAATCCAAATTTTGGAGTATGGCTAGCGTGCGTCTCGCTGGTGCGGCGTATACGGCTATGCGCCACACGTGTCTGGAGGAAAGGGTTTGACGCGTTAAGCGACGGGATTTTAACGTTTTTTATGGCATGACCGACAGAATCGTCAAACACTCTTACCCTCTCCCCACTAATTTTGGTGTACCCTAAGTTAAGGAGGCGATCACGAAAGCACCCAGACGTAGGCGGCTAGATAGATAGATACATTGATAAAAACGCTGAAATTACCGCACTTTCTCGAGCGTAACGCAAGTTTTTTAAATGCGAAGCATTTCATCGCCGACTGCAGATAATTTGGCGTTTCTATCTATCTATGTATCTATCTATTTATTTGTCTGTCTGTCTGTCTGTTTGTCTGTGTGGCCGCCTACGTCGGGATGCTCTCGTGATCACCTCCTTAACTTGGCGTAGACCAAAGTTAGTATGGAAGGGCAAGAGGGTTTGACGATTAGGACTGTCTGGTCATGACTTGAATAATGTGACAATCCCGTCCCGCACGACGTCAAACCCTTTCCTCCAGACACGTGTGGCGCATTCCCGAATACCATGCACCGCGGTATGAGGGTATGTGCCACATGCCGCATCTGATGGAAGTCATGGTGACCGCATGGGGTGCCTCACGAAGGAAAAGAAGGTATGGCACCTCCACTACTGTCAAACCTTATGAAGTGCGTAGCGCGGGCACCCAGCGATTCCCGTTCGTAGAATTCCCACTGCTCCGTTAACCAAAGTGTCGATGACGCCAATCTTTGAGTTATGCATGTATTTGTTCCCGGTCACGAGTAGAATGCTGTTACGGAGATTAGGAGACTTGGTATGCAAACTGTGCGCTACTTTTCGCCGCACTTTATCGACTTTCTGTTTTTTACGACAATGGAGCTACTTGTCGTCTGCAGCGAGTTCCGTGAGGTTGTTTCACAGATCAGAGTTAGGGTTCCACCACCAGCGAAGGGCAGGGAAAGGGCATTCGCTCGCTCTGCGAGGCCTTGGCCTCCTATATTGCGAGGCTTTGGACGCTAACCGCAGGATTCCGAAGCGTTTTAGAAATTTTTTGTTCATTATTGCGATTATTTTTTGGTTAATTTTGTAACTTGTACTATTTAAAAACCTGGTTTTGAGCATTGCTAGCCATGCTATGGCCTGTATTGAGCGCTTTACTGTGAGCGTGATCACGCTAGATGAGACGCACGGATCAGCGACAAGCTGGGCCCCTAAAGTGCTCCGCACTTGGAAAATGCTTGAGGCCAGTATCGTGTTTGTGGCTTACCCGTACAAAGCGCTATTATTTGCAATAGGCGAGAAAAAAATTGCGAGCACTACTTAGTTAATTAACAAAACTGAATTCCGCGTGAAGCCAAGGACCAATAGCGAAATTTCCGCGTGCCACGTGTTGGAGATCCCTGGTCTATGAGGATCCTTCTCGTGCGCGCGAGATTTGAGCGCATGCCTCAATAGGCGTCTTCAGATCGCTGAGTGAATCGCTGAGTGAATCATGTGGTACACCAAAAGTATGATCTTATTCTCAACTATCGCCATCGTTTATTTTTGTCTCAACACAACATGCTCTCCGGAAACCATGACATTGATGATCAGTGAGGACGGAAGAAACGCACCAAGTAAGGCAGTGATCGACAGGATAATTATCTTCTCGTAAGATAGATGCTGCAAAGCGATATCAGCACACGTCTTACCACGGTAATTAAAGTGATGATGGCTGAAAACACATATCCTCAGGTTTCAATATTCGCCCTAAAACCTCGGAAATCCTTGCATACAATCTTAAATGAGTTGGCAACCGAGTGAGCTAAATGCCAATGTGATGCTTTTCTTGGCAACTTTTCTCGCTCACTCCAGGCTGGACCTCTCGGTCACAGAGCGACTATCTTGCTCGATGCTATGTAGCCGCAGCTCGCAGAGCGCCGTTTCTCGTCTTCCCATTTCAACGTTCTGCGTATTTTTTCTCATTGCCTGATTTCTTTTCTCTTTCATTGTTTCTATTTTGATCTCGTGCTTAGCCGCCGCGGTGGTGACGCGGCTCGGTAGCCTACCCAAGGTACGGCGGCTTTAGCACTGCCTCCAGAATCCGCCAACTTTAACCAAGCAATGACGCCACGATGAGGTCACGAATTGTGATCTGTCACGTTATGATGACGTCATCGTGCGATGATTTTTTGCATCACTCGTGTTGACGTCGTACATTGTCCGCTTTCGAATCAGCAGCAGTTTACATTCTGCGAAGATCGGCGGCGCCCACTGTCCTTGGAGCCGATCGTTCATTACCAACCAAACGCCTATCCATTGTATACAACCACCATGGCTTTCTCGAGTGTTTTAATCGCATTTAAACATCCCATCTCTCTGGAAGTTCGAGAAACAGCAAATTGCTACTTCGGGCAAATACATCTTCACTTTACTCGTACGTCTTTTAATGTGTAGTATTAATCAACAACAAATGGGAGCTGAGAAATCAGGAACTCTGATACTAGAACATTCACTCGTAAGTAAGAGCACGGTAACTTATCGACCTATGTGATAGTCTTTTTAGGAGCTTGCTCGCTAAGCTTGTTATGCTCAGGGCACGGTGGCTCAGGGCTTGTCCATCGCGCCCTAGCCGCTAGTTCTCGTTGCTACCACTAGAGGCGCAGCTGTTACTCTGATTTCAAGAGTGCTCACTAGATGGCGCGCCGATGCTGAGGCGGCGCTCGCTTGGTACTCGAAACGCTGGGACTTCTCGAAACTCTGGAACGGCTCCACGTGGCGCACTTCCTTTCTCTTCGCCGGGAGCTCACTCGGTGCACTTCACTACCGCTACTAGTCATGAACACCCAGGAAGCCAAGGCAGCGGCGGTGAGAGCACGCAAGGCAGCTTTCCTGCCACGGAATTGCACTGGGACAGACTTCTCGAAACGCTAAAACAGCTGCGCGTTCCATAATAAACATTGTGTATATCATATGTATATAACTATAACAACGTGTCACGTCTTTATATGACAGTAGAGGAATTGTACGGAGGATTCACGGTTTACCCTATTATCTCCGAGCAAGCTCCTTTAACATCATTCACTACGTGGATATGGTGGGGTTTTTTAGATGTGAAGCATCTTATGGCGAAGCTTAATCCGGTGGTGGTGGTGGTGGTGGTGTGCCGCGTGGCCTCACTTACTGCGCATGCGCAAACCCTTTCGAAAAAAAAAAATAAAAATAAAAAAAACCTCCTCGCCCCCCTCTCTCTCCTCTAGGCATCCCTCCACGCGGCAACCACACCCTCACTGCGCATGCGCCTCCACCCCCCTCTCTCCTCTAGGCATCCTGGCAACTTGGTGCCTAAATGGTTGAAACTGCAGCTATATTACGCCCTCGTTCACTCTCATTTGCAATACTGTCTGCTAATCTGGGGTACCACTACTCAAATATATTACGCCCTCGTTCACTCTCATTTGCAATACTGTCTGCTAATCTGGGGTACCACTACTCAAAAAAAATTTTGATAGATTATTAATTTTACAAAAAAGAGCTGTGCGTTGCATCGAAAATTTTAAGCGAAATGACCACACAGCGCCATCCTTTTCCAAGCTCAATATACTCAGAATAGATCAGTTATTCAAATTAACTCTTGCCATGCACACACATAGGCAAAGTTTGCATGACCGCCAATTCCTGACCTCATCATCGTTATCTGATCATTCACAATATCACCTAAGACAAAGTCGACTCAGAACGCCTATGTTCCGAACTAAATATGGTACTCAAACACTCGCCTATTTAATGCCACAATTTCTAAATAATAATCGAGAAATAGCCAATATGATTCAGGACAACTGTTCGACATACAGCCTTCGGAAAAAAATTAAAGATTACATTTTGTCTAGTTCTTGATCCACCCTTTATATTGTGCATTTCCCGTGTCTTGATTTTTTTTCCGTCTTATTTTGTTTTATACTGTTTTGTTATACCTCTTATTTTGTTTATACTGTTATACTGTTTTGTAACATTCATCATCATCAGGGCTCGCATAACATTTCCATGTCACGCATTATTCATTAGTATGTACCGAACGTAACTATTTTACTTATTGTGTTTTGACCACCTGTATGCCTGTGTTTTGACGTTTTGTTACCCGTATTTATTTGTCGCATGTTCCGCGGCGTTCCACCCTGAGCAATGTATGTATGGGTGGGGGGGGCCTTTGTCAGGCAGTCGCATCTGCCTTTAGCCCCCCTCAATCCCAGACAATGACTGCCTGAATAAAGTTCAAATTCAAATTCAAACTTTTGTGCCCAGCAATTAGCTTTGGATCTTGGTCATGGCGCAACAATCTTGCAAGATGTTACGTTTTATGCAGCAGCTCACAGAAAAGTTCTCTCGTCATCCTACTTGTGTGCTTTCTCATACTGCCTGATTTCTTTTCTCTTTCGTTCCTCCTGTCTTCATCCCGTGTTTAACCTCCGTGTTTAACCTCCGCGGTGGTTATGCTGGTCGGCAGCCCGCCCTAAATACCCCAGGTCATGATAAGGTCACAAATTTTCGCGATCTGTCCCGTCGTAATATGTCGCGGGGTCGCGGAGCCGTGACGTGGGCGAAGGGAGCAGTCGGTGTCTTCGAGGTGAAACTCTTTATTTGGCCGAATTTGTGGCCGTGAAACGGATACGCAAATTACAGCAAGCAATCACGCTGTGCACTGTTATCGGCGCACAAAGCGTCGGTCGTCGATAAACTGACCATTGTTGGAACGCACCGACTTTTACACATCACGCGTCAAACATTCTAGCCTTATCACTGGTCGTCGCGCAAGCTCTGGAATAAGCTCGAGTGTTTGCGGCTTGCGCGCAATCATAACAAAACGATCTACTACAACCGAGAAGCTTCTGGAACACTAAGTTGTGGTCTGCGCCGAGCACTGCTGACAGTCTTTGTGGGCGTAAGCGAAGTTGAAACAACAAGCGCGCGTGACAGTGTGATATGGGGACCTCATCACGGGATGATGATCTTCTGCTTCACTTACGTTGAGGCCGACGATGGACCATTTTTGCGTTGCATAAAGTACCAAAAGCTGTAGACTCACAAATAAAAGGTTTCGCGTTACCGAACAGACGAGGTATGCGTCATTGGAGCCAAATATTCAATTGCAACCAAACGCCTATGCAGTGTTTACAAGCATCGTACGTTTATCTGGTATTACGGTTTCATTTTACCGCTCCATTTGTTCAAACATTCTTGAAGCAGCGGACTGCTGCACTGAAGAAGTACATTTTCCCTTTATCATTAAGTCATTTAATGTGGTGCATGTATCGTCACCAAATGGGAACCGAGAAATCATAAACTCGGATTCTAAATTATGCACCCGAGCGTAAGAGGAACGTAACAGATAGAGCTATCGGGTCGTGAAAATTTTTTACTTGTACACTTTACTTGTCACATAAACTGATTTATTTTATTAATTTGATTGATTGATTGATTCACTGCTGAATCGACTGAGTGGAAGGATCACTTAAGCAGCTTCTGTGGTGTCGCGACTCTATGCAGTCTCCCTGCAAGCAGTGAGCCTGTGGGCAGGCAGTGACTATATTTCCTTAACTGTCAGCATATCATACCCCTCCGCCCCCCCCCCCAATACCAGGAACACTGTTCTATCGAGAAAATGGGGAAAATCGAAGCATTGTATCTATGTCCCCTTTAAATCTCTCTATCGCATTGCGCAATGCTTCCTTTTCAGTGTTTCCTTCCTACATTCCGGTGTTTGGCCTTCATCCGCGTGCATAATATCGCCATACTTCTGTACTCAAAGGCTAAAAAGCGGGTCATGCGTCCGCACCAAGGCGACAATGAAATGTGAAAACGCGAAATGACAAGTCACTTCGGTAAAAGATCAGATTGCCATATCAGAAACGGCTCATCGCCGGCAAGCCCACGATCGATAGACCATCAGTTATTTTAAAATGACGCATTCAAATACGAATGTGAATCTGATCACAACATAGAAAAAATTACCTCATCTGACTCCCGTCGCCAGGCGCCACTGAAGGGTATCTACCACATGAACGCAAAGCCGACGCGAAGGTTAGCCGACGGGGAGAGCAGGAAAGGGCTAGAGGAGAGGGTGGTGAACGGCTGTATGAGGCGCATCGGGCTACCATTGAATAAATAGAGGAGGCACTGCTTAAACTCACTGTGACTCAGATCGACTAAGCAGCCGCACTGAAATGAGCCATTTGTACTAGATATAACATTTAGAATAACTGGGCGTGTTGGTATACGTCCATGATGGTGAAGCGCTAAAAACAACGTCTGTTAACGCCTTCCTCTCCAACCCCACCACAATCTCATCGTTGATCGCCATCTACGTCTTCAAGATCCGTGTCACCGCATGGTACAACCGGGTGTCAGTGCGCCCTCCTGATGTGCAGCTTTTGTGCGGAGTACTTGCTCCTACTCGGGGAAACAGTAGGCGAATTTGCAAAACGTTGACCTGGGCATGGAACCATCAGGTGCGGTTTCTCAAAGACCGCCTGCGAGTCGCGTGCAACAGCTATAGTGGGAACGCCTATTGTCGATAGCAGGAATGGTTAAGACTATCGGAGAGCGCTACAGAGACGTTGTGAAACCAGCTTCGGCCAAGTTCTCCCAAGAAGAAACACAAGGAAAATGAAGGCAATGTCTTGGTCCTGGGGGATCTTCAACTTCCTGAACAACATGAGAAGCTTCTGCGACATGGACCGAAGTTTTCTGTGGAGTCGGTTCATTCGAATGCCGAAAACGTGGGAGTGTCCACGTCTTTGCCCAGCCTAGTGAAGCACGAGGAATAAGTGAGATGTATCGATGAATCTGTTAGTCTGTTTTCCTCTAGTAGACTCAAAGCAGTGGCAGCTAAGAAACTTGAACCTGTGATTAAGTTCCTGGTGGAAAGCGGCATCCATGCTATGCTATTGAATAAGGAGGTTTATTTGTAGTTTTGCCGGCAGCAATGTTTTCGGAAAAAGCGGAACCCGCAATTCAAGAAATATTCCGAGAACTTAAGGAAAAGGCCACCATCGTTAAACGGCGTACAGTAAAGAGTTTCACCGAGTTATAGGGTAAGGTGGGGCAAAATGAGACAAAAATTTGAAAATAGTGAATATTAATTTTTCTTTCACTCGTTACCCTTAAACTTCAATGCAGAAACTTTCGTTTGGGTACAAGGTATGTGCTACATAAATATGACCATGTTGCCATAGTTAAAAAGTTTATTTTAAAAAGAAATAAAAAATGCACCAGATGTCTCATTTTGCCCCAACCTGCGGGGGCAAAACGAGTCAGTATGAAAAAAATTTCATCCCTTCAGTTTTTGCCGTGGAAGCACTTGAATTTAAACTCCGTGGGCCCTCACGCAGCCTTCATGACCCCAGTCCTTGCACTTCACGCATTGAATACAGACAGAACCCTGCGCAGTTTAGCTCCGAAACTCCTTGCAGATCAAACACCACCAGTCTTTCTTTGTGTTATTGTTGAATTTTGTTGAACGTTAACGATTGGACTCTAGATATATTCTGACGGATCTTCTTCGCCTCCTTTTGCCGTTTTGGTGCAGAACTGCACAGGCGTTTCCTGGCTTTCAACTTTGTCAGCCTGGCTTCGCGAGGCGAGGAATTTAAAACTGTGCTAGATTCGTGTTTTCTAGCGCTTGTTTTTTTTTTAATTTGGTATTGAAGGAATATCAATAAAACTCGATCCTAAGACGTGTTTGCGAACGGCTTAACTTACAGATTCTTCAATTTCGCATTCGCCTCTTTTAAGAGCATCCTTGGGAACGCGGAAAAACCTCGTTGCAGCGCAAATGTCCTGAACAGCAATCAGTGCTTTTTCACGTCGTTTTCCTCCCAGGAAGCTCTATATGATATTCTCTTGTGCGTCCGAACCCTCATACACAAATAAATATAATATATAATGAGTTTAAGTAAATGGTTCACTTAATAAGACACTCTCTAAGGCAATTCAATGTCTTTTTGTCGCGTTTTGCCCCCCCCTCACATGCCCGAATTCAAAACATTTTCCGCTTTGGCCCCGAGCACCAAATTAACTAAAATTTTGGTAGTATGTATCTAGTAGTATAAAGTAACAATATAAATACTTACGTTGTCTCACTGACGCCAGAGTAGCTTCATGCAGGGATCCGAAAATGTGGCCGAGAAGAATTTCGCCCCTTTTTGAGGGGTCACGAACACACCGACCCCAGCCGCGTAATTTTTCCCACTTGAACGCTGTGAGCAATCATCAACTTTTACACATAAAAAGGTGGACAACTACCAGCACCTCTCGCTGAGTTATAGAAAGAAAGAAAAGTACTTTCTGTATTAGCTATAGAGGTCGGCAAAGCCAAAATGTCGCGTTTTGCCCCGTGTCTCATTTTGCCCCGCCTTACCCTACCAAAGTCGGCTATCTTCCGCAGTGAAGAACGAGAATGGTCTTATATTACAGGCGTTCTTTGCGGTAAAGACCCACAAGCCGGACTTACCGTTCCACCCTATAGTCTCCGAAAGGCGCTCCTGGTCTCACCTGGTTTCTGAGTTTTTGCAGGCGCATTTGAATTCGCTTCTCCTTTTGACCCACGTTTAGTGCCTAATTATATGGAAATCGTTCAGTATCTCAAAACTGAAGGTCTAGGAGTACGTGACTCTTTCAGTATTGATGTGGTTCACCTTTACTATACTCAGTACCTCATGCTCATTTACTAAAAGTGTAAAGAAATAGATCTTAGAGTACAACGATGAAGTTACCTTTCGTATCACCAGCGGGGTGTCGTTGAAGGCTTCTTGGAGTTGCTGGCACTTTATCTCAAGTCCACCTTGAAGGGATAGAATGACGGAGTGTATGTCCAGAAAGAAGGCATATGTATTGGCCCTCATGTCGCCCCAATCCTTTGCAACATATTTTTAAGCAAGGTGTCTAGAGATATTCAGAATCAACTGCATGGCATGAATTTGAAGGTTTTCAGATTTGTAGATGACTACATTGTTTTTATGAGGGATTGGCATCGCAGCAGCACTCTTGTGAATGTTTTTAAAAAAAGGATTCGGCCTTGAGCTCACCCGCGAGTTTCTAAAAGAATGTTAAATTCAGTTTATAGATTTGCTAATTAAGTTTCTGCCTAATAAAAGTTGCTGGATGTACTACCCTAGAACAAATCCCGTGTGCTATTGGCCGCCGCGGTGGTTACGCTGCTCGGTAGCCTTCCCGAAATACCCCAGGTTTTCTAAGGCCTCCGGTATCAGCCCACCTTAAACCAAGGAACAAGGTCATGAATAGGTCTTAGTTCACAGATGTTCGCAATCTGTCCCGTCATGATGACGTCATATTGAGACCTCATCACATAATGATGATCCTTTGCTTCACTTATGTTAAGTCTGACGACGGACTATTTTCGCTTGGATGAAGTATGAAAGGCTTTAGCCCGTACTCTGAGCAGACACACACACAAAACGTCATGGGAGCCAAATGTTCAATAGCAACCCAACACCTATGCAGTGTTTACAAGCATCGTACGTTTCTCTGGCGTTACGGTTTGATTTTCCCCTTCCATTCTTTTACAAAATTCAAAAAGCACCAAATTGCTGCATTGCAGAAAGATATCTTCACTTTGCCCATAGGTCTTTCATAGTTGTGTAGTAATCATCACCAAATGGGAGCCAAGAAATCAGGAAGTCGGATTGTAGATTATGCACCTATGAGTAAGAGGAGCGTAACATAGTCATATTAACTCTATGGAGCGTAACATATCGAGATATATGGTGGTAGAAACATTTATTGCCACTGTAGAGCGTGGGGGCCGAGCCCCCCTACATGGCACGTGGGTGCTCCCTAACATTGAGGAGGCACCCTTACAAAGCGAAGGAAAGCCCTTGAAGCGCAATCCTCTTCATCGCGCAGGAGATGATCCGGCGCTGGTCGAAAGCAGAAGTGCTGGTCATGAGAGTCTCCCAGTAAGACACCGTCACAGCCGGTGATGGGGGGATGGGGGAAGGTGGGACATGTGAGGAGGATGTGGAGGAAATCTGGTTTGCCGCAAAGTATATATCATCGTCTTTATTTTTGACCTGTACATTTTACTTGTCACATTATCAAACTGATTGATATGATTAAATGGATTGATTGACTGATTTACTGCCGAATCGATTGAAGGAAGGAGCATCTAAGCAGCTTCCCTATTGGAAAAACTGCTATGGTGGGCACTGGTAAAGATGGTGGATATAGTGGAAATATTGCTGGGTATGCTGGAAATCATGGTGTTTCTAGCGGACAGTGGTGGGTGGCATGGTGTACGTTAGGTAGGCAAGGTGGAAAGGATAGTGGACGATGGCGGAGAGTAGCAGCAAAATAGTGCGTAGCGTTCCAGCATTCGCGCCCACTATCGCGCGAATGCTGGAAAGCATCGAGAGCATGGTGGTGAAAAAAATGATGGTGTACTCTGCTGTACCATGCTGGAGAAGCTGCGCCAAACCATCACGGTGGTATTGACGTCACTTCCGACCGCTTCGGAAGTAATATTCGTTTAGGCGCTGAGGCCGTGACCACTAGGGTCGCAACTGTCGTCCTCTTACATTTTAACGCGATAGCGTTAAAGAGCTCGTTTCGCAGAAATTCCGGCGTCGGCGTCGTTGGTTGTGAGCGAAAAATCACCATCTTGTCCGTGACCGAAAAATAGAGAAAGATGCAAATAAAATAAATTATGAAAACTTCCGGGTCCGAGTGAGAATCGAACCCAGACCGTCTGCGTAGCAGGTGGGTGTTCTACCACAGAGTCATGCCTATGCTTGGAAGTACATTGAAAATAACTTCGTCTGCTGGGAAATGCAGTGAAAATAATAACTCGATCTTGCTTGACAAACACATGCGTCCTGTATACATACGTCACAATACAACATGTAATATCGCAGTAATATTGCGTGGTACAAGCGTACATTGCCATCGGGCGTCACAACAGGTGGATATCATTATGACTTCGTGGTTTAAAGCCGGCTACCCATTAGAAAAGGCACGCACGTTACTGCGCGTATTCCCTTAACACCATTTAGTGGGTGCATAGCATGTATGCACTAAGTGGTTGAAGTACGCACTAGGGACAGGATCTCGCTATCGCGTTCAAGTCTTAAAGGCGAAGCTTAAGGGTCCCCCAATTCTTTTCTTTCCTGACATGGCGCCGCGCTGGTACAACGTGGTCATGGCGTGGTGATTGTGTTTTGGGCTGATGCGGTTGATTTTTGTGGGGGCCGTTGTTCTGTGTTTCATGTTGCGGTCATTGACTTAAAGGGACACTAAAGCGAAACAATGACTTGGTTTACATTGACAAACTGCACTCTGAGAACTCTTATACCATATGTTTCACTATCATAAGTTCATTATTAGAGGAGAAAATCAAGGTTGAAGTTTTATTTTTAAATTTGGCGCCGTTACCTGCGCGCTTGACGTTAGAAATTCCAAATGTATTTTTCGTATTTTCGCGACATTGGCTCGATGAAATTTTCTGAAACTTCGTATGCTAGGTCTATGGCACCCACAGATGACAATGCACCTCATTTTTATCGATCAGAAGCTACGTAGGACTCAGTAGACACCTTCAGAATCTATGACGTCACGGTGTTTGGTGCGGGAATCTCAAGGTGGCGTCTCCACCCGCATTTTCTTTTCGCGCGTTTTCTTACTTACCAAGCGTCGTGTCGCGGTAAGAGTGGTGTTTTCGGGGTTGTGAAATTGTACTTAACTAATACGCGGAAAATCGTTTTGCCCTTTAGTGTCCCTTTAAGCGGAACTTCTTGAATGAATATGATGTGCGGTATGCGCAAACTGAGTTTTCAACAGCCACCAGCTTCCCAAGTACGATTGCTTTGCTGATGATAAACGTTCTTAGTCTTGGAATACACCGTATTCAAATGGTTCCGCACATGATCGATGAACAAAGCCGGTACAGTTTCTCACAACGCGCTCTGTGGCATGGAGAATCGACGTGACAGTTCGTGCACATCGGGAACTCACCCCATTGTCTCTAGACGGACGGATGCGCGCAAACGGAGTTGTCAGCCGATGCCGACTTGTCACGTCACTTGAAGACTGGCGGAGATCGCAAGTGTATGCTGCCAGCATGTTTTCTTGAGAAAGATGGGGGGCTGTGAGTGCTACTCTGTGCATGTTATGCATTATTATTGCTGTATGCGTTATAGCCAAAGGGATATTGAATTGCCGGTTGCTGAATGCTCTTGCAGTTGTGCTGAACCTGCTACCACCCGACGTTTGTAAAGAGCTTAACTTGCTACTGTTAAAAGGTGCCGGTATATATGAGACGGACGCACTACCCGCCATAAAACAGAAATCAGAGATAAAATTTTCGCCAGAAAGGTGCTCATCTTACACAGGTATTTAGCAACCGTCATTGCACTTGGAATAACCAAATTAAAAAATATATATTGCAACAGCCAGCCGGGTTGTGCAGTAGCAATTTCAATGCTGTAGCACCGGGTTGGGGACTGCGAATTGGCGAGGCGCGATAAGTGGTATTGACCGATGTTTGCTTAGCGTTTATTTTGTGTCGTCTCGTAAAGCAACACTGAGCACTGTTTATGCTAGCACCCTTCTACACACATAAGTGTTTATGT
>JALIZH010010226.1:0-47145 GCA_030522465.1 Rhipicephalus appendiculatus | reverse complement strand
TGCTCGTCGTCATGGACACACGAACATTTTGCAGATGACACACGCTGAGTTCTGAATAGAAATCGCTGTGTGACAAAGAGTTCTGAATTGGAGACGACGTATGAGAGTGTCGAAGCGACGATGAAGCTGAGGGTTTAGTTGGTTCTCAAAGTGGGGGTTAATTGCGTATAAGGCCGATAATATTGGACTCTCTCTTAACCATTTTGGGCTTAACCAGCCTAAGAGAACAGAAGAGCAATTTAAACGCTAATTGTGGTTCGTATTTAGCCACACATTGAAAAGTTTGCAAAGCATGCCGACATTTCACAAGATGACAGTTCTGTATAGACACAAAGACAACACGGCACATCCTTCAGCTGTCGTTCAGTTTCATTATTGTTAAACTAAATCAGTTCTTGGAGGCGGGTAGTGAGAGCCTTGGTGCTTACGTGTGCGTAGTAGAGCACTGCACGGGCCAGGATTTTCGGCCCGGGCCCGGCCCGGGCCCGGAAGTTGTTTAAACTTACCCGCCCGAGCCCGGACCGGTGATTCAAAGCGAGACCCGGGCCCGGCCCGCACCCGAGGAGAAAATTTGCCTACCCGGCCCGGCCCGGCCCGACCGCAGATCGGGCCCGACCGAGGCCCGAGCCAATAATCTATGTGGTGTCGCCCGAACACGAAATCGTCAAGGTGTTTTAAGTGACATATATGATATATCTACGCTTTGGTGGTGCATGCTTCGCTAAAGACTATACTTTAACCTATGGTTATTTTTTGTAAAAAGGGGCTCACGGTGAAAACAGCTGAGCTGATATACTTGATGCAATGAATGTTTTCTGGCAGTGGTACACTGTAGCTACTTATTCTGCAAACACTATGGGGATGCAATCAAGGCTTGGACGGACACCCGTCTGGTCCGGAAGAATCATTAAAAAAATTACACCATCTCCCGCTAAAGGGAACCATGTGTAGATGTGAAGCAGCGGGCGCTAACGCTTACATTGGCGGTGGCGTTGACGCTGGTGCTCATCGCAGCGTTGCGCAGGACAGAAAACTGGGGAGGCGCAAAGCACGCAGTGATGGAGCGGTGTTTCCTACTGGAACATGCCAATCGCTGCTAATGGGCAATGAGAGACAGAAGACTCCGACTGGACACAGAGACCTGCAGTCCGCTTTTAGTTAACGCGCACGCTGCGAATTTTTATTGTTCAACAACGCACAGGAGAAATCTCCCACCGGCACCACCTTGGAGGTCAAGATCCATTGCCATATATACGGGGTGGCCAGTCAACGGTTGTGCAGCGCGAGCAGTCGGTTTTTTCAACCAAGAAACTCGCTAGCAGACGCTGCCTGCGTCGGCGTCGCGAGGCGAGAGAGGGTGGTAGCGTAGGAGAGGAGAGAGAGGGGGGGGATGCGCATGCGCAGTGGGAGTATGGACGCCGCGGGCAGGGATGCCTAGAGGAGAGAGGGGGAGACGAGGTTTTTTATTTTTATTTTTTTGAAAGGTTTGCGCATGCGCAGTAAGGGTGGTCACGCCGGCACACCACCACCACCACCACCGGATTAAGCTTCGCCATAAGATGCTTCACATCTAATAAAAAGACGAGGACACCGACCACAAGGGAGTAAAAATGCGTTGACGTTGCGGGACCCATAATGAGAGCCTTGTTCATAATCGCTGTGAACAAGGCTCCCGTTCTGGGTGCCGAAAGGTCAACGATGGGGATCATCAAGAGCGTTTCGCCGCAGATATTGTAGCAAGGGAAGTGATTTGCAGCATGAGTTCAGTTTCAATACATCGCGCAATAAAACCAGATGACACAAGGAATAGAACGCTCTCTTCCCTTTGTTTACATTGCGGTGAATTAAAATTTAAAGCATGCTCTAACGACAAAGCCAATCGTGCACCCTTCATGATATGTAGCGCCTGTCTTCAGCATAGTAGCCCCATGCCACAGCATGAGAAATAGAGAAGGAAAGCAAACTTCGTTACGTTCTTGTAACTGCACTAACACAGACAAAAATTATAATGGACCGAGCGCACCACGTGTACCTTTAGAAATACGTATAAGCAGCCGAAATGAAGCAAAAATATTTGTCATAGCATTCTTTTCATCTATCCCACCGCTGCTAGTATATACACTCTAGCAGTTTGTGGCATATTTTACAGCTTGTTTCTTCACATTTCATTGAGCAAAAAAATTAAATTATGCGCTGTTGCATCACATATCCTGACGCCCTAAAGTTTCTCGCACTGCTTACGCTAGCAGGGGAGTACATCTGCCTTGCAAATTGTGAAGGCGTCGCCAGTCGTTGCTTTTAACTTTCGCCCCTGAAGCAAATTTAGGATGTCTCTGCGGACTTCTGCACAATGAACATAGGTGTCCAGCTCTTGCCTTCATTTCTGTCGTTCCCGAACGTCGCGCCGGTCTTCAATGTCATCTATAAAACTCCTCTTTGAGGGTATCTCCGTGCAGTTTTCAGCAGTGTATGTTATGCATGTTTTGCACCGCGCCCTCTTCTTTTTTTTTTCTCCATATTATAATGGCGTACGCCTTCCTAACGATGTTGCACTGGTATAGAAGGTGGTCATTGGACTATACGACTGACAGGAGGAGGACGAAGAGATCTCGATCTATTTTCAGGGTTTGATCCAGTTTGGTAATACCTGGCGCGAATAAGCTTTTCGACGCTTACTCATATGGTTCGAGGTAAAGGTACATCATCACATGGCACGGAATTCGTAATTGTCTTTTTTCAAGCCAGGCATTTCGTAAGCAAATATACTTTGCCCGCGGCCTTGTTTAATGGACCTATGCTCTGCACATTCCAACGTTGTTGCGGCAGTATCATGTATCTCTCGCACTATATAGCGCAGAGGTCTCAAACACGCGGCCCGCTGCCCGCACACGGCTGCCTTCGTCCGATTTTTTTTCTTGATAAGTACTTCCTTAAGCTATATAGGCATGACAGGCCTAAAGCATTTTCTTGTCAGACGCCCCATGCGTCCACCATGCGTTCTACATAGCCGTGAAAGAAAAGTCTATATTTCAGAATCGGCGTTCAGATTTTAGTCATTTTGGAGATAGGTATAAATATATTGTTGAAATCTCGCCACCAAATACCTTTCAGAAATGACCGATATATGAGATATGGGAAATGTATTTCAAATGACAAAATCAGGTGACATTTGGTACAACCTATTCCGCACCCCCCACCCCTCCTACCCCTTGCCCTGGCCTTTGCGGGACTAAATTTTCGTGAATGCAGACCGTTAGCTGATGCGAGTTTGAGACCCCTGCTATAGCTGAACAAGACGAAAGCTCAAACGCTAACAATGTGGGCGCACAAGGCAGGCTGTGCATGTACATCTCGCGTGACATGACCACTGTGAGCCGTGACACAGCCACGGAAAACAAATGCCTTTATAGGGATCCTATGTAACAAGATTCCATGCAGTCCTTTCGTTTTAGTGGAGGGCTGGAATATTCAAAATCGTTTCCCAGCTTTAGAGCTCTTGCGATGATAAGTTATAAATTTATTATATTACCTTAATTACTGTGATCACAGAATACCATTTGGGATATAAAATAATAAAGAATGCGAATAAAGCCCAGAATACCCAGATGTTAACTATGTAAGCTGTTGCAACTCGAAGGAGACAAAAAAGAGGAAGACGAAGACTACGGACAGCGAAGGCGCGCGCATTAAAGGGGTACTGACACAAAATTTCGCGGCCGAGATAGCCTGCTGGATCGATTCCCGTGTACATGCGTGTAGCATCTGCAAAATATCGACAGCGAATAAAGCTTGGAAGGTATTTTATATGAATTTTGAAGTTCGCGTGCGCGATCCAGCATTATAGGCCGCACCTGGCGGCATTGACACCCTCGGAGGTGACCCGAGGTGACCCCCCTACTAACAAGTTATGATGACGTCGTAGCCGCCATTTCTGTTTTGACGCGCTCGCCGCTGCATACCGCTGCGCTGTTGGTGACTGCTCGGCGGCTGCTTGCGAGTGTGTGGCCGCGGCCAAGAGGAGGCGCTGCCGCGGCGCACGCGTTGAAAGTTTTGTGTTTGGCGACACTACAGCTTTCCCGTTTGCTGCTCCCAAGGACTTCTTGATTTCCCTGTGCTGCCTGGTCTGCAGTGACAGGCCACAATGCCGAAATCCTTCTGCGCTGTTTCCTTCTGCACGTCGAAGTCGGGATCAGGCGTATCGCTGCATACGTTTCCCCGCGACGAACCTCGGCGGCAGAAGTGGATCGAGTTCGTGTGCGCTTGTGGACGTCAGGAGTATCAGGACTGGTCCCCCGTGCAGAACAGTCGCGTTTGCGGGCTCCATTTCGAGGCGCATTGCTTTAACACAAAGGCGCCGGATTTGGCGTACATGGGTCTTCCGACTCGACCCTGTGCATCGCTCACGTCTGGTGCTGTGGTGTAGCTTTTTTAGATGTGAAGCATCTTATGGCGAAGCTTAATCCGGTGGTGGTGGTGGTGGTGGTGGTGTGCCGGCGTGACCACCCTTACTGCGCATGCGCAAACCTTTAAAAAAAAATAAAAAATAAAAAAAACCTCCTCTCCCCCTCTCTCTCCTCTAGGCATCCCTCCCCGCGGCAACCACACCCTCACTGCGCATGCGCCTCCCCTCCTCTCTCCCCCTCCTACGCTCCCCCCCTCTCTCCTCTAGGCATCCCTCCCCGCGCTCCCACTGCGCATGCGCGTCCCCCCCCTCTCTCTCCTCTAATACGCTCCCCCCCTCTCTCCTCTAGGCATCCCTGCCCACAGCGTCCACACCCCCACTGCGCATGCGCGCCCCCCCCCCCCCCCTCTCTCTCCTCTCCTACGCTACCTCCCCTCTCTCGCCTCGAGACGCCGACGCAGGCAGCGTCTGCTAGCGAGTTTCTTGGTTGAAAAAACCGACTGCTCGCGCTGCACAACCGTTCATTGTCCATCCCGTATATATGGCAATGGATCTTGACCTCCAATGTGGTGCCGGTGGGATATTTCTCCTGTGCGTTGTTGAACAATAAAAATTCGCAGCGTGCGCGTTGACTAAAAGCGGAGTGCGGGTCTCTGTGTCCAGTCGGAGTCTTCTGTCTCTCATTGCCCATTAGCAGCGATTGGCATGTTCCAGTAGGAAACACCGCTCCATCACTGCGTGCTTTGCGCCTCCTCAGTTTTCTCTCCTGCGCAACGCTGCGATAGCGCCAGCGTCAACGCCACCGCCAGTGTAAGCGTTAGCGCCCGCTGCTTCACATCTACACATGGTTCCCTTTAGCGGGAGATGGTGTAATTTTTTCGGCACCAACAACTTGAAGGGCATCACAATGTTATCAGGTGATTTAATCGAATATTGAACGTAGAAAAAGCGCACGTCCTGCAGAACATTTGTGCACGAATGTGTCCGGTCTTACCATTGTACATTGCCGACGCGAGGTTCATCGTGGTCGTCGTCGCTGGTATCGCTGCCGCTTCCCGACGAAGCACTGCTCGCCAGCGGGTCAAACCTGAAGTGATTCGCCACGTCGAAAATTCCTTCCGTCCCCGCCGCAAGAAAATCGTCGCCATCAGACGACAATGAGCCCGACGACGACAGCGAGGACGATAACGGCGACGACATCATGCAGCGTGTGTAACAAGCGAATGCAAGCAGACGATGCAGACCGCGCGGAAGTGCGTCACTGTTCTGTGCTCACGCGACCGAGCGTTTCACTCGCTAGGTGGTGATAGTTGCACCCGGCGGCTTGTCGTTTTTGGAGCTCTGTCAAACCGAAACTAAGGCTTTGTCGGTAATGAGGAGCTTGTAATTAATTATCTGTCGCGCGCTGCAGCAAACGATGTGCCATGTTATGACTAACAGGCCCCCCAGCAACACGTTGCAGCAAAAAAACGCGGGGCGAAAATTTTTGTGTCAGGACTCCTTTAATACGCAAATAAAGAAAAAGAAGAATCTTGCTTTCGTTCGCATCGAAGCGACGAACCACTAGGAAGAATCGTTGCTTGCCGTGTGCTGGTGCTGGGTTGGTTGGCTGAGTACCGGGTAGTTTGTAGCAATTGACTAACATTTGTACGTGTTTTTCAGTTCATGCAGGATCAGTTCTTTTTCTTGATTCTCTCTACTTAAAACCGCTCTGATGTCCAGGAATTCTCCTGGTCAGGATCGTTCCCCGTGGACGGCCTCTTTGCACAACGATGTCTTACCGCTTGACCTATTCCTCCGCAGTGGTGTGAGCAGCGTTCCCGTCGCTCTGGTACCCCTGGGTGGGCACTTCATAAAGCTGAACAACCCCAAGGCGATCCAAGAACATCTACATGCAGTGTCTCCAAACTACCAGAGCATTACCGACGTGCGGCAGTTCGGTCGCGGTGGAATTGTATGCCGCTCGCCAGACCAGGCATGTGTAAAGGATCTTCTTAAATGTTCATCTTTTGCATCGATACCGGTGAGTGCGTACATTCCACCACATCTGGCTTGTACTAAAGGCGTCGTGAGAGGTGTCGACGCACAATTAAGCCCTGCTGAAACTCTTGAGAAGCTTTCTGTGGCAGGCGTGGTGGCTGTCTATCGATGCAATCGTGTGGTAGACAATAAGCGAGTCCCTACGGAGTCGGTGATTGCGACTTTTGCTGGCACATCATGTCCTTCTGAAATAAAAGCTTGGCCCTTAGTATTCAGAGTAGATCAGCTTCCGTCACGTCCATTACAATGCCGGAACTGTTGGAGATTTGGCCATAGCGCAGGCGGATGCAAATCAGACGTGCGATGTTGCAGATGTGGTGAAGCACACTCGGATCGAGAATGCACAGCTCAAGATGGCATGTGCTGCCTGTGTGGTGGACAACACGCTGCTGACAATGCAGATTGCCCAGCTAGACTGCAAGAAATGCAGGTACTAGAAATTGTAGACAAGCGACGTTGTTCTAGGAGAGAAGCCTTGGTAACTGTAAAGGAGAGGGCACATGGATATGCAAGCGTTACTGCCCGTCAACCGTTCACGGAGACGTCTATTGCACAGGCAGTTGAGGTAGCAGTAGAGAAAGCTATGGCAAGGGTAATGGAGCAACTGTCAGTTAGTATCTCCGAATGCATAGCGGAAGTTGTCAGCAATCAAATTGCTAACCTTCTAAGGCCAACATCAACAGACACTCCCGAGTCCCCGCAACGACTAGATGAAAGTGAGGCTAATACAGGGTGTAACGATAAGGTGAACACTTCTGGTAACATTCATGGCTCCTCAGTGTGTCATTCGGCCCCTGGTCAAGAACACGTGCTCGACTTACACGTGGCCACAGATGTGGATCTTGATGCCCGGGCTCAAAAACGAAGCCGGTCCCCGTTGAACAGTGCTACTCCCCCTTCCCCCCAATCTAAGTCAAAAAAGGCTCCGTCTAGTAAAGTGCTCAAGGAGAGTATTTTGGAGAAAGTAGTCTCTGCAACAATTACTTCACCAAAATAGCATCCCTGAAAGTTTTACAGTGGAACTGTCGCTCGATATTTGCTGCTATTACTGATTTACATTGTCTTAGTGCTCAGTTAAATCCTGATCTAATTTTATTACAAGAATCTTGGCTTTCCCCAGATAGTAATTTTTACTTTAGGAATTACCGTTCGTTTAGAGTAGACCGCCCTTCAAGAGGAGGTGGCTTAATTACAATGATATCAAACAGAATTTGTCATAAAGCAAAGATGACATTAAAAGTGCTTTCTCCGGAATGTGAGATATTAGTTATAAACATAACTCTTACGACTGGTCAGGATTTTTCAATAGCCAATGCCTACTTCCCTTCAGGCGTACATGACACCAGACCGTTGGACACCATAATTGGCACGTGTGGAAGAAATCTTTTATTAGCAGGCGACTTCAACGCTCATCATGTTACTTGGGGGGATAAAAACTGATGCCTGCGGCAGCCGCTTGTGGGATTGGTCGCAAGATAACCATCTAACATGCTTAAATACCGGAAGCCCCACGTATGTGAGAGGTCGTATTACTTCATCTCTGGATTTAACTTTTGTAAGCTCCAACGTTAATATTTCGGCTTGGTCAGCGGTTGATTGTGCTACAAATAGCGACCACTTGCCGATAACGTTCGAAATAATGAGTCCGACTTCCCCGTCAGTTTCTAATGCACATAGGTTTATCAATTACACTAAATTTAAAGAATCGTTCCTCGCTTCATTCGCTTCGATATCAGATGACAGCACGAAGTTGAAAGCTTTGAGCATCTGTTCTGTGTTAAAGAATTCCCGAGAGAAAGCTGAGTTTGTGGTCCCGTCAGCTAAGATGAACCCCAATTCTCCTTGGTGGACTGAGGATTGTTCGAGGGACTATTGGCGCAGAAAAGCATCCTGGAAAAAGTTGCTGTACAATCAATGCCCTCAAAATTGGAAGGACTACCAGTTCTGCGCTGGCGCATTTAAACGAACAGTTTCCAAAGCAAAAGAAAATTATGATATTCGGACGTTCGATCATCTTTCAAAATCAAACAATAAAAGGGCATTATATAGATTTATGCGTAAAAAGAAAATGATTCCGCGGCCTATCAATGCAGATTCTATCGTTTTGTCTCCGCAAGAAATAAAAGATTCGTTGGAAGTGATTGGTAGGGGGCTAGAATGTCGTTTTTCTTCCCAACTATCACCTCCTACTTTGGATGCATTAAGTGGTGTAGAATTTACAGAAATTTCCGGGTCTGAGCTATCCCATGTGGTAGCTAGCCTTCCGTCAGCGGCTCCTGGCCCGGACGGAGTCACGTCGGCCATGCTTAAAGTGATAAATAAAGAATGCCAAGATTATTTATTAGATGTTATTAATTATTCGCTAAGAATGGCGTGGCTCCCATCTGAATGGAAAATTGCGAAAGTGATTCCATTACTTAAAATTCCGGGTAAGGGATATGCCTTGGACAACATTAGGCCGATCGCGCTAACATCAAATTTGGTAAAACTGATTGAGAGGCTTTTAAATATTCGTATTCAAAATTTCATTAATGAGCAAGAAATCCTCAATCCATCCCAAATTGGCTTCCGATCAGGATGCTCTATATGGCAGGCCCATATAGACTTGGAAAGTCGCATTCAGTTAGCTAGGAGGGAAAGGAAGTATGCTGCGTTGGTTACTCTGGACATCGCAAAAGCATATGACAGTGTTGAGCCAGTAGTTTTGATTAATCAGCTCCGCAACCTTAACTTCCCAAAGTATATCCAGGCATGGATTGCGGAATTTTTACAAAATAGAAAGTTCTACTGTTTTCAAAGCGGCATATCGTCTTCTACGTATGCGCAAACAAGAGGCGTCCCGCAAGGGTCAGTCCTTTCACCGGTGTTGTTTAACATCTTAATGAGCTCCATTCCACGACATGCGGACGTACAAACATATGTGTATGCTGATGATATTGCATTTTTTTCATCAGCAGATGACATTCACCAGCTATACGCTATATTACAATCATACTTATCAGCCATAGAAAGGTGGCTTGATGGATTACATTTGTATTTAAATGTCAACAAAAGCGCTTTACTAACATTCCCTTTAAAAGACCCTTTTCACATATCGCTTTATTATCACCTTGTAAATATTCCACAAGTAGATAAAGTAAAATATCTTGGTGTAATATATGACCAATCCATGACTTGGAAGTATCACATTGAATACACCACAGGAAAGGGTACTCGGGCGGTCGGATTATTGCGGAAGATCAGCAATTGCCGGGTAGGTATGCGTAGGAAAACGCTCCTATCAATATTGCCACGCGCTATTCTTATTTTCACTTTTGTTGTATTCGGTTTTCGCCCACAAAGACCGTCAGCAAAGCTCAGCTCAAACCGCGCCTTATTGTTCTGGAACCTTCGCGATTATTGTAGATCGTTCTGTTAAGATTGCGCGCAAGACGCGACCACTAGAGATTATTCCAGAGCTCGCGCGATGACCAGTGATAAGGCTAGAATGTTCGACGCGTGATGCATAAAAGCCGGCGCGCTCCAACGATGTTCAGTTTGATCGACGGCCGACGCTCTGTTCGCCGCTCTCAGTGCCAGCGTGTATTGCTGTAGTCTGACCTTCAGTTGCCCGGCCACAAGTTCGGCCAAAATAAAGAGTTTCTTCTTTAACTCGCCGACTGTTGCCTTCGTCGACGTCACGACCACGTGACATCTGGTGGAGGTGCTTCCCGGTCCATGTACCGAACGCCCCCTTCAAGCCGTGAGCCCAGCCCACACCGCGGAGAGGACACCGAAGCCCCCCTTGCAGCAACGAGTTAGCCGCCGGCTGCAAGGTTTGCAGCCAGAACACGGACTCCTGCCGGAAAACACCAGGCAAAGCAAGACTTCGACTTCAACAGCAGCGACGATGACAGCTCCTGCGCCGCCTGCATCGATCGTGCTCCGCCAGCCCAAGGAGCCTCCAACGTTCCGTGGTTCATCGCGGGAAGACCCGGAAACCTGGCTTGAAACATATGAGCGTGTCGCAGCCTTTAACAACTGGAACGCCGATGACAAGCTGCGCCACGCCTACTTCTACCTCGAAGACGCGGCAAGGACCTGGATTGAGAATCGGGAGTCCTCACTTCATTCCTGGGATCTCTTCCGCAGTGCATTCCTGGAGACGTTCACGAACGTCGTCCGGAAGGAAAGGGCCGCTTCATTGCTCGAGACGCGGGTGCAGCTACCCAACGAAAACGTCACCATCTTCACCGAAGAGATGACGCGACTTTTTCGCCAGGCCGACGCTGCTATGCCCGAAGACAAAAAAGTTCGCCTGCTCATGCGGGGTGTGAAACAAGAACTGTTCGCAGGACTTGTCCGTAACCCGCCGAAGACGGTCGCTGAATTCCTCACCGAGGCAACGACGATAGAAAAGGCCCTTGAAATGCGTACAACGCAGTACAACCGCCGGATTCCCTTAACGACCTACGGAGAGAGTCACGCGCTGCAATCCGACGACCTGCGCGAGACAATCAGGGCCATAGTTAGGGAAGAGCTGCGTAAGCTGTTGCCATCCTCCCAACCTCAAGTGGATTCTCTCGCTGACGTCGTGCGCCAGGAGATCCAGCAATCCCTGGGCGTTCCTCAGCTATCAGAGCAGCAACCGCAGGCTATGAGCTACGCTGCTGCAGCGCGTCGTAACGCTCCACCACCGCGCCCACGTGAAGGCTTCGCACCACCGCAGTTCCGACGCCAGACGCCGCCGCCACCACCACCGACGCCATACCGTCTACCCGCCGGCCAGCGCAACGCTCCGAGAAAGACCGACGTTTGGCGAGCCCCTGACCACCGCCCACTGTGCTATCACTGCGGAGAAGCTGGCCACACCTACCGCCGCTGCCAGTACCGTCAGATGGGACTGCGTGGTTTCGCCATCGACGCGCCGCGTCCACAGCGGGGTGAAAGACCACGCGACATCGCCGACTACCTCGCAGGAGCTCAGTGGACACCCCGACGACCATCCCGCTCGCCATCGCCTGGTCGCTACATGTCACCGCACCGCCGGCAGTACGCTGGCCCAAACCGGGGCCGATCTCCTAGCCCTTACTCGGAAAACTAAGGGCAGCAACCGATGGAGGTGCGGTTGCTGTACGACGAACTACCGAAGATCCTCCGCCGCCGACGACGACGATGCCGCTACGAAATCTAAAGAACCCGTCGCAAGATGAACCAGGCCCTGGCGTGGAAACTTCGCAGCCCGAAGAAGACATCACTGCTCAACGTGGAACCGGCGGAACAAACCGACGCAGCCGTGACCCGACGCCGCGACCTAACCGCAACGCAAGACGACGGACTAGCGACCTTGACGTTCTCATCGACGGTCACAACGTCACCGCTCTCGTCGACACTGGTGCCGACTATTCCGTCGTCAGTGGGCCATTCGCCGCCAAGCTGAAGAAAGTAAAGACCGCTTGGAGTGGACCCGAAATCCGGACAGCTGGAGGCCACCTGATAACGCCAATTGGAGTCTGCACGGCGAGAGTCACCATCAATAACCGGACTTATCCTGCGAGCTTTGTTATCCTACAACACTGCTCAAGGGATGTGATACTTGGAATGGACTTCCTAAGTGACCACGGTGCCGTCATCGACCTAAGGTCTGAGTCGATAACACTAACTTCAGAAAAAGCGCTGCCTACCCAGACGACGCCGGGGAACCATGCATTGAACGTGATAAACGAGCACGTCACCGTTCCGCCTCTCTCCAGCGTCATAATTTCCGTCGGCACCGAAAAACCCACAGACTTCAAAGGCGTCATCGAGGGCGATCAGCACCTGCTTGTAAACCGTCAGATTTGCGTCGCAAGAGGCATCGCCGAGTTGCGTGAAGGGAAAGCAACAGTGATGCTCACGAACTTCAGCAACGAATACAAGCATGTGAGCAAAGGCACGACGGTCGCCTACATCGAAGAAAATGAGGAAGCCAGCGACGCCCTCGCCCTCGCCGAGTTTACCGAACATGCTACGACGAACCAAGCTCACCAACTAACTTTCGACGTCAATCCGAGCCTTTCGACGCATAAACAAGAACAGCTCAAAACCCTGCTCCTGCAATACAAGGACTGCTTTTCGTCATCGTCAAGAGTTCGACAGAGCCCAGTCGCACAACACCGCATCATAACAGACGAAAGCGCCAGGCCACTACGTCAGAGCCCGTACAGAGTTTCAACGCGGGAACGCGAGGCCATAAAGAACCAAGTCGACGAAATGCTACGCGACGACATCATCCAGCCTTCAAAGAGTCCGTGGGCGTCACCCGTGGTCTTAGTGAAGAAAAAGGACGGAACCCTACGCTTCTGCGTCGATTATCGCCGCCTGAACAAAATAACGAAGAAGGACGTGTACCCTCTACCACGGATCGACGATACCCTGGATCGACTCCACAACGCCAGGTACTTTTCGTCGATGGACCTCAAGACCGGCTATTGGCAAATTGAAGTCGACGAGAGAGACCGAGAGAAGACCGCGTTTATAACACCAGACGGCCTCTTCGAGTTCAAAGTCATGCCCTTCGGTCTTTGCTCGGCGCCTGCGACTTTCCAACGGGTTATGGATACAGTGCTGGCAGGATTGAAGTGGCAGACTTGCCTGGTGTACCTGGACGACGTCATTGTGTTTGCTTCAAACTTCGACGAACACCTCCGCCGACTTGACGCAGTACTTCAAGCAATAAAGGCCTCCGGACTCACCCTGAAGCCAGAAAAGTGCCGCTTCGCATACGAGGAACTCCTGTTCTTGGGTCACGTCATCAGCAAGTCTGGAGTTCGCCCCGACCCACGGAAAACAGCTGCCATCGCTGCCTTCCCGCCGCCTACCGACAAGAAGGCCGTACGCCGATTTCTCGGCTTGTGCGCCTATTATAGACGCTTCGTCAAGGAATTTTCACGCATCGCCGAGCCACTAACTCAGCTCACGAAAAACGACGTGGAATTCAAGTGGGAAGCGGCGCAAGTCGAAGCATTTCAAGAATTGAAACGACGCCTGCAGACGCCTCCAATACTTGCGCATTTCGACGAACACGCCGACACGGAAATCCACACCGACGCAAGCAGCGTAGGACTCGGCGCCGTACTTGTCCAGAGAACTGCCGGCGTGGAAAGGGTTATCAGTTATGCTAGCCGGTCGCTATCCAAGGCAGAAGCCAACTATTCCACAACAGAAAAGGAGTGCCTTGCCATCATCTGGGCAACGTCAAAGTTTCGCCCCTACCTCTACGGCAGGCCCTTCAAAGTTGTGAGCGACCACCACGCCTTGTGTTGGCTAGCTAACCTGAAGGACCCTTCAGGTCGTCTCGCAAGATGGAGTCTGAGACTTCAAGAATTCGACGTCACCGTCGTTTACAAGTCCGGACGAAAACACTCTGACGCCGACTGCTTGTCTCGCGCCCCCCGTCGACCCGCCGCCGCAGGATGACCAGGAGGATGACTTCTTCTTGGGAACCATAACTACCGACGACTTCGCCGAACGACAGCGAGCCGATCCGGAACTCAGGGGCCTTGTGGAGTATCTCGAAGGCAAGACCGCCATTGTTGCAAAGGCATTCAAGCGAGGACTCGCGTCGTTTTTCTTGCGAAACGGCGTTCTCATAAAGAAGAATTTCTCGCCACTTCGAGCCGACTACCTTCTCGTGGTGCCTGCAGCAATGCGACCAGAAGTCCTCCAGGCACTACACGACGACCCGACGGCTGGACACCTCGGACTCTCCCGCACGCTCGCAAGAGTACAGGAAAAGTACTTCTGGCCGCGCCTTGCCACCGACGTCGCCCGCTACGTAAGGACGTGCCGAGACTGTCAGCGACGGAAGACACCGCCCACAAGACCAGCAGGCTTCCTTCAGCCGATCGAGCCTCCTCGGCGACCGTTCCAGCAGATCGGGATGGACCTCCTGGGGCCGTTCCCAACGTCGACTTGCGGAAATAAATGGATCGTCGTGGCCACCGACTACCTCACCCGCTACGCCGAAACAAAAGCCCTGCCCAAAGGCAGTGCCGCCGAGGTAGCCAAGTTCTTCGTTGAGAACATCGTCCTTCGACACGGCGCCCCAGAGGTTCTCATCACCGACAGAGGTACGGCGTTTACGGCTGACCTAACCCAGGCGATCTTGGGATACAGCCACACAAGCCACCGCCGGACCACCGCGTACCACCCACAGACCAACGGCCTGACCGAGCGTCTAAATAAGACCATCGCCGACATGCTGGCCATGTACGTCGACGTCGAACACAAGACGTGGGACGCCATCCTTCCGTACGTGACCTTCGCATACAACACGGCCGTGCAGGAGACGACACAGATGGCGCCATACAAGTTGGTCTACGGTAGGAACCCGGCAACGACGCTCGACGCCATGCTGCCCAACGTCGCCGACGAAGAAAACCTCGACGTCACCGTCTACCTTCAGCGCGCTGAAGAAGCCCGACAACTCGCCCGCCTGCGCATCAAGAATCAGCAGACGACCGACAGTCGCCGTTACAATCTTCGACGACGCTTCGTGGAATACCAGGCCGGCGACCGCGTTTGGGTGTGGACACCGATACGCCGACGTGGACTTAGTGAAAAACTCCTTCGGCGATACTTCGGGCCGTACAAGGTGCTTCGACGTCTCAGTGCTCTGGACTACGAGGTCGTCCCGGACGGCATAACGAACTCTCAACGGCGCCGTGCACGACCTGAAGTCGTCCATGTCGTGCGCCTCAAGCCGTATTACGCGCGTTAGCAAACCTGAGGACTGCACTTATTGCTTAATTATTGTACTTTCTTTCTTTATTGTTGTGATTTATTATTGCATGCATTTTCCCCCCGTATTCTGTTTTAAGCATCGGGACGATGCCTTTTCAGAAGGGGGACATTGCCACGCGCTATTCTTATTTTCACTTTTGTTGTATTCGGTTTTCGCCCACAAAGACCGTCAGCAAAGCTCAGCTCAAACCGCGCCTTATTGTTCTGGAACCTTCGCGATTATTGTAGATCGTTCTGTTAAGATTGCGCGCAAGACGCGACCACTAGAGATTATTCCAGAGCTCGCGCGATGACCAGTGATAAGGCTAGAATGTTCGACGCGTGATGCATAAAAGCCGGCGCGCTCCAACGATGTTCAGTTTGATCGACGGCCGACGCTCTGTTCGCCGCTCTCAGTGCCAGCGTGTATTGCTGTAGTCTGACCTTCAGTTGCCCGGCCACAAGTTCGGCCAAAATAAAGAGTTTCTTCTTTAACTCGCCGACTGTTGCCTTCGTCGACGTCACGACCACGTGACAATATACTGCATGTACATTCGGCCGATTCTTGAGTTTGGGTGCATCTTATATGCGGGGGGCGCCTGCTGTTAAAATTCATCCTCTTGTAATCATCGAAAGACAAGCCTTGAGACTGTGTTTAGGCCTTCCTAAATTTGTTGCAATCAAGGTTTTGTATTTGGAAGCTCGGATACCCTCACTTGCTACCCGTTTTAAATTGTTAGCGGTGCAATCTTTTCTAAGACTGTACGAATCCACTGTAAGACGTTCAGAAACAGTATTTATTTCCCATCCGGACTTGTTTTTTGGAGCATACTGGCCGAGATTCCGTACGCCTCAAATTCTGGTTATACAGTGCCTTCTTGACAAGTTGAACGTTCAAATTAGAGACATTACCCCAATCAGTAATAACAGCAATTCTATTACCATACAATTTGATGATATCTTTCCAAAAAATGCTAAACTAATGTCGTACCCGTTTTTTAAACTCCATTTTAAGTGATTACCTGGTACATTCCCCAATACACAAACAGTCATAGCAACTGATGCTTCCCAATGTGACGAAAAATGTGGAATTGGTATTTTCTCTCCTGCCCTAGATTGGTCATTTTCTCTTCGCCTCCCTGATTTTGTTCCTATTTTTGTGGCAGAACATTTAGCGATTATTCTAGCGCTCCACAAAACAACAGCATCAACAAGTTCCGCAGTAATTTTGACAGATTCTTTATCGGTGTGCTCTTCCCTCACTTCAAATGAGGACTCACATGTGCTAAGTGCATTCAAATCATTAATTCCCCCGCATATAAACTTGATTAAGTTGGTGTGGCTCCCAGGACATAAGGGTTTGTTTCTGAATGAAATGGCGGATGCGCTAGCAAAGTCATCTCTGAATGGTCCGGTTATTCATTTATTACCGGCTTCGCGATTCATTATAGGCGCTAGAATAAGGAGAAAAATGATGTTGGACGAGTTTTCTGCACCGGCATTAACAGCCACATTAGAATTTCAACACCTCAGTCACCATTGGAACAGTAAAATGTGTCAAACACGAGAACTTGAAGTCGCAATCACTAGACTACGCTGTCAGACTCCTTATCTAAATTTTTTATTTACACAGAGCTGGTCTGGCAGCTTCCCCTAACTGTTCTTTCTGCGGAGTACATGAGACAACACAACATTACCTCATCTCCTGTAATAGGTACTCTACATTGCGCAAAAGTACTTTAGGTGCTGTTTTCCGAATCCTTAGAATTGATCTAAATGTACCAAATGTTCTTTCTTTCGGGGCTTTGTCCCTTGGCCACAGTGACGGGAAGGTTGCCAATGCCTTGGAGAAGTTTATTAAAGAATCGAAGAGGTTTAGATCGTAGAATAAATTTATCCGCCTTACTTATTTTCTAAACTCCTTGTTTTTAATCAAACTGCTCGCATCAACATTTATTTCAGTATTTTTATTCATATATTATTAATATTTCCAATTTTTGATTAATTAATTCTCCTTTCATCTTTAAATCGACATCTAACCTAATATTTAAGAATTTCTTGCTAAACTACCCGGTTCTTGGCCAATCCCCCCAGCGTGGGTGTGTGCCACGGTCTAAAGGATCTACTCTACTCTACTCTACTCGAACGCAGTTGTGTCTGTGCTTGTCTCGTCTCGTTTCTGCGACATGGTGCCGTGACCAGGATAGCAGCTACTCCTCTTCCGACTGGCCACGGAATACCAGGCGAAGGACTGGCCACAGAAGACGGACGAAGAGGAGGCGCCAGAGCGAACCGACGGCAGCGAGACGGGACATCGACAGCTGAGAGCGGCCCAGACACGGAGGACGGCACAGCCACGGATGAAGACTCGCCGCTGAATTCTGTAAGCGACCAGCCGTTTCCTCAATTATCCAAAATGAACAGAGAAGTGATTTCAAAAAAGAGAAAGACGCTGAGGACGCAAATAACGAACCTAGTGGGTGACGCTGAAAAGAAGATACAGGAAAATCGAGATCCTACCGAGATATCGCTGCTAGCTAGCCAGATTACAGGCGTCTCAGACATCTTAAAGAAAGTTGACGAACAGATGGAGCAGTTCGTAACGCCGGAAACAGCCGAATCAGAGTTTTCGAAAACGACCGAGTACGAGCTGAAGATAATTAGCGTGCTGCACAACATTAACGCATACCTTAGCAATCAAGAACAGAGCGAGACAGTGAGGGAGCAAGCCACGAGGGAGCAAGCCAACTCCAATAACGATGCTAGGCAGGCGCCGCAAACCACTGCAGTAAAGCTACCAAAGGTAGAATTAATGAAGTTTGACGGCGACAAGATGAAATGGCAAAGATTTTGGCGTCAATTTGAGTCGGCTGTTCACGTGAGAACTGACCTAAACGAGAACCAAAAGTTTACGTACCTTCTGTCCTCATTAACCGGGAGAGCGGCAGCTACCGTGGAGGGATGGCAATTTTCGGACAGCAATTACGAGAAAGCTATCGATCTGCTCAAGCGGCGGTACGGGAAAGATGACGTGCTGGTAGAAATGCATATGAAAGAGCTCATTAACATTAATAAAATAGCAAGCTGCAACGACTATGAAGGTTTAAGAAGATTGTCAGAAAATGTGCAAGTACACACGCGTGGACTGGAGTCCTCAGGCTTGAAGAGCGTGTACTATGCATCAATGTTGCTGCCAATACTGAAAAGGTCGTTGCCAGTGGACATGTACATTGCATTCCAATTAAAACAAAGAGAAGTGGCCAGGAGATCGTCAACGCAAGGTCAGAATGTTCCTCAGCTTCAAGAAGATAATCTTAGGTTTTTGATGAAGTACTTAGAAGATCAAGTGGAATGCAGAGAAGGGTTGCTGACAGAAAGAGGAGGAGGCTGCGACAACGGAACTGAGAGTAACCTACAGAAAATAATGGTTAATTTGCAGTGTACAGCTACAAAGCTTTGCATATTTTGTGATATTACAACTCACTATACTGGTGACTGTAGGAAAAATATGTCTTATGAAGAAACGAAAATGAAGCTAAAAGAGGCAAATAGATGTTTCCGCTGTACGAGGCCTCGCCATACCGCCAAAATATGCAGGGCAAGCATCAGGTGCAAAATATGTCGGAAAGGGCATGCAACGTCTATGTGCCGGCGTAGAGAACTTACAGCGCAGTCTACAGCATCTATTACAGGTGAAAGTAAAGATAAGAGAGACCAAGCCTCCACTTGCCAATTCACGAAAAGTTCGTCAAGCGTTTTGCTACAGACTGCCGTCGCAGCGGCAGAAGGGAGAAGTCAGTCGTGTTCTTGTCGTGTTCTGATGGATACGGGCAGCCAAAGATCTTTTATTCTGAAAAGATTGTCCGAGAAACTTGGCGGTCAAGTGAAAGGAGAAGAAAGACTCATGGTAGGCTCATTCGGAGGAAGTGAAACTGAAAGAGTCATGAAGTCAGTTGAAGTTAAGCTAAAAAGTGCGTACAGTGGTGAAGAAGTGTTATTGGAAGCACTGGAGGTCGACATCATTTCAAAAAAGAAAGAGTACCGTTCCTGCCCATCGCACTGCAAAAGAAGTATGAAGAGGATGGATTGAAGCTGGCTGACGGCTTAGGTAGAGACGCAGACTACAGTGAAATCGGCATGATTATTGGCTCAGACCAGTATTGGCAAGTAGTGAAAGGTGGTATACGAAAGCTAGAAGAGAAGTTGACCGCAACAGAAACCATGTTCGGATGGACAGTGCAAGGTCAAGCTAACATGTACGCAACAACGAAGCAGAAGTCAGAAGTAATGGTGCTTCACATCAAAGCAGAGAAGAGTGACGTAAAGACCGAACAGCGGCACGCACCAGAAGAGGTCGTACAAAACAAGACAGTTCACGTGAAGACAACGAGGTTGCTTTGTCATGACATAAGAGTTTCTGACGAAGGACGAGCTTTGATAAGACACAAAGGCAGCATGATTCAAAGTGGACCAACATACAGCGAAAGACAGCCCAATGTACGACAAAATGCAACGAGCCAAGTCAATAACAGAGTCTCATCAGAAGAAGGGCAGACAAATACAGCGGAAGTTAAGGCAACACTTGTTGGTGGGCCGTGTACTTATGAGCACAGCGGACAAAATAAGCCTGTACCTATTGCGAAGGCTGACATAATGGGTGAAAAATGTCAACTCAAAGGCCACACCGAATGTGAACAAGTCCGCGTAGACGAAATCTGGGGTAATAAACAAAGAAGACTGAAGGATTTGTGCAAAAGATGCAACAAGAAATATTGGAAAGAATTAAGATAGCATATTAATGCCAATAAGCAAGCTACACCAGTGCGCCGAGGAGATATCATATTGGTCGGTGCACGTCCTCCTGAGACCTAGCCAAGGTCATGGAAGTTTATCCTGGAGTCGACGGGAATCCACGCTCCTGCCTCATATAAACCAACGGAAAGCTGTCCCGAAGACGACTTCAGGATCTTTACTCACTTCACAGTTGTTTACTCTGGCGAGAAAACAACTTGTCGCGGGCCGGAAGCTGTTGCAACTCGAAGGAGACAAAAAGAGGAAGACTAAGACTACGGGCAGCGAAGGCGCGCGCACTAATAAGCAAATAAAGAAAAAGAAGAATCTTGTTTTCGTTCGCATCGAACGCAGTTGTGTCTGTGGTCTCGTCTCGTTTCTGCGACATAAGCGTCTGGCCTATTTACTTTTAGCTCGCCCGTTTCAGATAAATCAAGTAGCCCCATATGCAAGAAGCAAAAGAAGTTCAGTACTTGTCCATCATAGAACTCCAAATAGCTTGCCCCACAAAAAAGAACAATTTTTTTTCGAGATAAAATGTGAAACATATATGTATGAGCATTGTCTCCGGAATAAACTTAAAGGGACACTAAAGAGAAAAATAATTTTTTGATTATCAGTAAATTACTGTTTTACAATTCCAAAATAACCACGCTCGCCGTAACAAGACTTCGTAAGCGCGGAATTGCGGGTGGCGACGCCACCTTGAAATTCGCGCAGCAGAAGTCGTCACGTTATAGATTCTGACGGCGTCTACTGGGGCCTACGTAGATCCTAATCGGTAAAAATGAAGTAAATTGACCTCTCAGTAGCCCATAGACTTAACATACCACGTTTCAGGAAATTTTGAAGATCCAGTGCCCCCAAAATACGACGAATACAGTATGAAATCCATGACGCCACGCGCGGAGATTACAGCATGAAATTCTAAAATGGAACTTTGGCCTTGATTTTTTCCTGTCTGAATAAACTTACGGTGGTGAAAGGAATGATATTCAAATTCTTAAAATACACATTATTAGTCTAAACTACTGCAGTGTTTCACTTTCGTGTCTCTTGAAGAATCGAGAAAAGTCCAGGCCCGGCCCGACCCGAGCCCGGCACCTCAAACCCGGGCCCGGCCCTAAGCCCAGAGCTTCAGGCCCGAGCCCGGCCCGGGCCCGCCGTGAAACCTACTTTACCCGGCCCGGCCCGGCCCACGGGCCGGGCCGGGCCCGGGAATTTTCGGGTAGGCCCGAGCCCGTGCAGTGCTCTAGTGCGTAGCACTGCGTACGCGTTTTTCTGATGATGTATAGTTACGCATTATCTTTTTGCACTGTTGCCAGATGTTAAATTTATTTTGTGAACCATTTTCTGTTTTCCTGCTTTTTCTTGCAAGTTGGCAAGATGTTGTAGCGGCTCAGCAGTTGGCTTGAGTTCACCTTGCTTTCATGATTTCTTCCAATAAACCTTTCAGTCCCAGTAAGGGCTTGTTGTGTCCGTCTGACTTCGTATTTGTTGTGTGCGCCGCTTCAGTCAAGAATGGAATCGTTTTACACGCAGTTTCGTATGAGTCCTTGTATGAGGCGGCTTAGGTCGGATTGACATTGTATCGAGAATGGTTTCCAATATTCATGAGCAGTTTTTGCCGAAAGGTACGCAACTTCATTTTCTTTGATTTCACAATGACTTGAAACTTACTCGAATATTGCGCGTACTTTTGTCCCTGTAGCTTGCGAAAAATTTTTTGGCATAGCATAAATATGACCCGGATATCTATTTCTTCTGCAGTGGCATTTTCAATACCCGTAAGAGCCGCCAGGGAATCAGTGATCACGCCCCACTGTCCTGGCGTCTTTGACAATTTAAAGAAGCTGGTTGGTAGTAAAATCGGTATACAATTTAAGCCACGATGTTGTTGAAGGTGAAAGGCGATACAGCCGACGCGCATATACTTTATGCAAATCAGAAATGACTAATGCTGACGTCGAAGTCTGTATTGACAGAGACGTCAGTGAATACATGAGTGTAGCCTTGGTACCTTTCAAACAGATTATATGAGGTCGACTGCAGTACTGTAGCGGCCGGTATTTCATGTTTACTCGAAGTGATTTTATGGATGTTTCAGTAGTTGGGTACCACCAGCAGCCTGGGTGGGTAGCTTTATTTTGGTCATCAATACGTCGAAAGAGGGAGCTGTGGAATGGTAGGTATACATTATGAATTTGTTCCGGGACGGCTCCGAGTGCATGGAATGAGTGAGTGTGAATGGCATTGCTTGATATACGAAAAAAATTGGGGGGACCCTTAAGCTTCGCCTTTAAGAGTTGAACGCGATAGCGATATCCTGTCCGTAGTGCGTACTTCAATCACTCAGTGCATACAATGTAATGGGCAGCATGCTTTAAACCACGAGCGCGTGAAATGTTTTCGAACTTGCTATGTGCCCACTTCGGGGTCTTAAGAGAATACGCGCAGTAACGTGTGTGCCTTTTGTAATGGGTGGCTGGCTTTAAACCCTTTAAACCACGATGTCGTTGTGATATTCACATGCTCTGACGCCCGATGGCAATGTAGGCTTGTACCACGCAATATTACTGCGATATTACGCTTCATTGTGACGCCTGTATACAGGACGCGTAAAGCATGTTTGTAAAGCATGAAAGTTATTCTTGCTGTATTTCCAAGCAGAGGAAGTTATTCTTGCTGTATTTCCAAGCAGACGCGTGGCTGTGTGGTAGAACACCTGCTTGCCACGCAGACGGCCTGGGTTCGATCCTCCCTCGGGCCCGGAAATTTTTAATTTTATTTGCATCTTTGCATTTCCAAGCAGAGGAAGTTATTTTTGCTTTATTTCCAAGCAGACGCGTGGCTGATCAACTAGTCCCGCCTTTTCAACTATAAGTTGAAAAGGCGGGACTAGTTGATCAGAACACTAAATAGCCTGCCCTCGTATACACACGCACAAGGCAGTACACATACTCGACTTGATCGCATTTACGTTTCAGCACCTGTTATTTCCCGTGACGTGTCGTGAAAAACAGAACCTATTTCCTTCTCAGATCACTGCATTGTTGTGGGGCAGATAGGTAGCAACACTCGATCTCACTTCAGACCACAGTGGGCACTCTGGAAACTTAACTCCTCAATTGTGAGCGACCAGGAGTTTACTGCTCGCGTCCGCGTAGCACTGAGGAGCTGTTTGTCGGCTGACATACCTTTGTTTGCCTCTTGGGAATTTTTCAAACAAGTAGTTCGGGCAATAGCTATACAAATGGGATCTGTGAGGAGCTTTTACTGAAAATTAGAACAAAAGATGCTAAAGAAAAATCTTCATAACCTCTATGAATTTGAGTGTGAGGCGCCTGGTTCTTATACAGACGAAATTGCTAATGCCAATAACGCACTCCAGAGGTACGACGCTTTGCGTTACAGAGGTGCCCGTGTTCGATCACGCAATACCCATACTTTGCATTCAGAGGAACCCACACGTCAAGCCTTACTCGATGAACACCGCAACGCAAAAGCCAAATTTATACCAGATCTTTATTCGAAAGGGTTATTGGTCACTAATTCAAGTGAAATAATGTCAGAATTTGAAAATTATTACAACCTCTTCTGAAAACGAAAACGAAGATCTGGTAGCGCAGTTCTTGTCATTTGTGACTCCTCTAACTGACGAGGAATGTGAACCTATTAGTGGGCCAATCACTATACAAGAAATAGATCTTGCCATTGCACAATTACCATTATCAAAAACGCCAGGACCTGATGGATTGTCGGGCGAGTTTTATAAAACATTTAAATCATTACTGTGCCCTGTACTGCTCGACATTTTTACGCAGACTTTTGATCTGGAGACGCTTCCTCGATCTTTTACTAAAAGCCACACCGTTACAATTCCAAAATACTCAGATAGAGAAAAACTCCGTCATGTTGACGGCTACAGACCAATTACACTGTGCAATGTTGACTATAAAATTTTTGCCAAGGTGCTTTCAAACAGACTTTAATTTGCAATGTCGATTCTTATTGGTGCCCATCAGACTTGCGGTCTAAAAGGTCGCTCAATACAGACGAACATACACATCGCTCGCACAGTATTGGAACATTGCTCACACTCACATGAACAACTGGCAATGCTACAAGTAGACTTAGCGAAGGCGTTTGACCGGGTTCGTCATTCTTTTCTGTTTTCTCTTCTCGAACATGCCAACCTTGGGTCCACTATATTTAAAGGTGTAAAACTATGCTACAATGATTGTTTGACCCGTTTGATTGTTAATGGTCAGCTGTCAAAACCTGTGTTCCTTAACTCATCTGTGAAACAAGGCTGTCCGTTGTCGCCAATGCTTTTTGCTCTTTACTTGGAGCCACAGTGCTTAAGCGTAATTCGATCTTGCAACGTCCACGGTTTCAGTTTTTATGGGAATGAGGTAAAAATATTGACGTATGCGGATGACCTAGCGTTCTTTTGTACAGATCTTTCCAGTATAAAAACAGTGGTGTCAATAATCGGGGAATTTGGAACAGTTTCAGGGGCACGAATGAACTTTGCAAAAAGTTTGGGACTGTGGTTTGGCCCATGGACTTGTAAACCAACCCATTTCAAGGGTATTGAATGGTATTGTGTGCCACCAAAATACCTAGGCGTTCCTTTGTATGCATACAGATCAAGCACACATTACTGGAAAGAACGTGTACCCACCCGAAAGCGTTATGCCCAGACGTTTATTCCGCACAACCTCTCTATCTTTGGCAGAGCTAAGGCGTGCAATCTGTTTCTGGCAACAAAAATATTCGACATACTGCAAATAATTTATTGTTCCAGGGTTTACCTTCAGAAGTTTCACTGAATATTTGCTATCTTTATTTGGTCATCAACCTATGAACCAATGAGGCGTGACAATGTTTTTAGACCAGTTTGCGCAGGTGGTCTCGGGTTGGTTCACCTCTTTATTAGACAACCGGTGTCACGTTTTTTCTATTTTCGGGACTGTGCCCATCCGCTGCTTCGAACTTTCTTGCAAGTGAATTTAGCCGATGTTTTACCAAATTTAGTGGTATCTACTAATTTTGTATCGCCTCCCTATTTGCAAGGTTTCATGCGTGAAGTATACGAATCAGTGCGCTTTCTCACAGCAGCATTCTCCAATGATTATTTGTTCTCTAGCGCAAGAAAAGATCTATATAACGATCTATTAGATATGTTATTTCCGGCCCCACTGTACCACTCACTATATACTGGATTGTCTGGTTATGACGTGCTAGTACGTCTGAAGAAAATGCCTATTTCACCAATAACAAAGACATTTTTCTACAAACTGCACACAGAAACACTGCCTGTAAAAGACTGGTTAACCACCAAAGGTATCTTCTTATCCTCAATTAATTGCCGGCTCTGTGAAGTTCCAGAAACAATACAACATTGTTTCATTAGTTGTAAGGACGCCATCTTCTTTTGGGACTTCCTGCAGAGGGCTTTTAAAAAGCAACTTAATTTAAATTCTCACACCATACGTTATCTTGACCCACCCAAACCCAATGCTAAACCCAATGCTATGCCAGTTGACATGCTCTTGTTAATTGGCATGCACATTTTATGGAAAACTCGCATGTTAGACAGGCATGCGGAACCAATGGTGTCTTCGCGGTCACATTTCGTGCAAATGACTGTACAGCTAAAAGACTTCTATGAAGAACTACAGTTTCAGCTGGACTGGTATCCACAGTTCATAAAATGCACTGCTCAAATACCCTTTTAGAACAAAGTGTTGCGAGAAATTTGTTTTGTAATGCCTATTGTACATTTGTGGAGGCAGACCTAGGTATTTTGGACGCTGTGTGTATACATGAACCTCATTTGTAATAAATACCATGTAAGAGAGAAAAAAAAGACGCGTGGCTGAGTGGTAGAACATATACTTGCCACGCAGCCGGCTTGGGTTCGATCCTCACTCGGGCCCGGAAATTTTTATTATTTATTTTATTTGCATCTTTCTCGATTTTTCTGTCACGGACAAGATGATGATTTTTTGCTCACAACCAACGACGCCGACGCCGACGCCAGAATTTCTGGGAAACGAGCTCTTTAACGCTATCGCCTTAAAACGTGCCAACACCTTCCCACATTCATTCTTGTACACCTAAGCTATAGTGTCTGGGAGGTTGATTCTGCTTCCATCTTGAACGAAATAAACAGCGCCAGAAAACAAGGACGAGGAAAGGAACGACACACATCGCATCCTTAGCTTGGGTCTCACCAAAAGTAGTATGGGAGAGTAAGAGGGTTTGGCGAATATGACTATCTAGTCATGACATGAATAACGTGAAAATCCTGTCGCGTGCGTCGTCAAACAATTTCCTCTAGACAAGTGTGACACACACCCGTATACCACGGGCCGCGGTATACGGGTATGCGCCACATGTTAGTGTTTATATCTACCCAGGAGAGGCGAGAATAGGCATCGGCAATTTAAATACGAGAGCGTCGAGAAAAACCAACATCGGTAGCGTTGACCCGATGAATGCAAATAATAAAAATCAAGATCCCAGCAGGAACCGAACCCCAGCATTCTGTGTGGCAGTCAGGTTTTCTACCAAAGAGCCACGCCAGGCCTTCAAACTGCTTTGGAAAAAGACCCTATGCAGGTGTAGTGTTGGTGCAACGCCCATTGTGGTTGCAGAGGTGGCTCTCTAAATTTATAACAAAGCAATAAACACTACATATGTAAATCTATGACACAGACGTCATGCCAGGTTAACGCCAGTTGTGGTTCAAGTGCTGGCTCCGCTTTTATAGCAGTATAATAAACATTATATTTGTATTCCTCTGATTCGGCAAGCTATATTCAAGAGTTACTCAACCAAGGAGAAATACACTAACAAATGTTCCTTATGATATTCACATCATCGCAACATAAAGCGCACTTCGCTTTGGTAGTACTGGCGTCTGTGCTCTAACGTGAGTGCTGGCGTTACGTCAGACCATTAATTACCCTTTAAACGCCGGTGAAATCAACGTTCCTCGTAAGCCCGCGATGTGCACATAACTACTACACTTACAAAAGCACGTCGATCTACCTGGTAACGCTTGGCTCAACGCCAAGAAATGCACCATAGACAATTGCTCGCCAAACGCTTCGCATAAACCGATTCCCACAAAGCGTGGGATTTGTCGAATTTTTTCGCTGAAGGTGGAAGCACACCGACTCACCTATTTAACTGTTCTGAAGATGTTGCTTGTGGTATTCTAGACATAATGTGCGGGCTGAGTAGTCGCTCAATCAGTGTGAGCATGACTGATATATGTTATGGAAAGCTCGCACGCTATGGCGCAGTGGACGGGGAGTGGTCGCGCCGACGTTTAACCACTTTTTTATACACGATGATGCCGAGAACATTTATGCTGCTGTTGACGCGGCTCATGAGATGAGATATGAGTTGGGTCTACCTGAGCTGACGGTCAACAACAGGGAAGCGATGCTTTGCATACAATTTCAATGCGCTGGATGTTTCAATAAGAGGTTTCAAGTCTTTCATTCTCTTTCTCGTGAACGGCAGAACCCCAAGCTTAGCATGAAAAACATATGCGTTCCTTTGCTCCTTGAGGCAATCGTTTGCCGCATTTACCGCTAGGTGAAGCCTGCGGATTTGTGAGACACCCCCGCGCATATGTTATCCGCACACATAGTAACTATCGCTTAAGAAGAGAAGAGCCGTCTCACTCAAGTATACTGTGAAGTTCTAAACTCGGTACCCCTACCGACGTCAGCGACTTCATTCTTTTGCCTTACCTTGGCCATCGGGTGGAAAGAAAGCTGAAAGCTGGACAGCTAATATATATTGTTATTGCTTGCTTTACAAAGCAAAGTAATAATAATATCTGGGGTTTTACGTTCCAAAACCACCATATGATTATGAGAGACGCCGTAGTGGAGGGCTTTGGAAATTTTGACCATATGGTGTTCTTTAACGTGCACCGACATCGCACAGTACACGGGCCTCTACCATTTCGCCTCCACCGAAATGCGACCACCGCAGCCGGGATCAAACCCGCAACCTTCGGGTCAGCAGCAAAGCACCTTAGCCACTGATCCACCATGGCGGACAGCAAGCAAAGTAGTGGTTTCGAAGCTACAAATCTTGAACTTGACACGAGCGGATGCTGTGAAAATCCAGTATGCGTTCGCAGGTATGTGGTGCGGCACCACCAACCATCTTTTGTTTCCCGTCGCCGTTCGCTTACCCAGTCATACAGCTGAAGTAGGGTTGCTTTTGCAGAAGCGAAATCGATAACGCAGTTGGCCTTAACAATATAGTCTGTAATGCCCATTTACAGAACGCGGAGGGAATACGCTCGCCCTTTTACCACTACTCTTGACAGTCAGATAACTTAGGGAATTGTCATCTTTTGGTTATGAACTCAAATTAGGAAGCGCTGAAAAGAACAACTCGACTCTATGTGTCACGACCGTCGCCAGTGGTGGAACGCCAACGCACGACAGAACAAGTGCGCGCTTATTTCTTTATAAAGTATTACAAGAATACAACAAAGTCGTTAACCTGCATTCCTAGTTTCGGCCACTTCCTACTAATATATGACGGAAGTCAGAGAGAGACGCCCCTAACAAGAAGAGACACCCCTAACAACATCACTTCTTCATTGTGCGTACCACGACATTCCAAGGCACGTTAAAGCAACGAGATCACGAGCAACCACCCCGTTCCGACACCGCCCGTTCCAGATCACGTCATACGCGTCACCTTATAACCTGTGGCTCTCTGGGTTTTCAAACCCGACATTCCGCAGGGCCCGAACGCACAATGCGTGTCTCTAGGGTGTAGACCGTCAACAATGCGACTTCTCTCGACAATGTTCCCAGGGCTCGAACTCCCACAAAACGCCCCCCTTGTCGCGTCTTTCTAAACATAATCTCGAGCACTGAACGGGATCGTAAGCAAGTACAGAGATAAGGGCGCGCACCTTCACATACGCGGCACCACGGCCGCGGAGGAAAGGTTCAACAGGCGAGCTACATTCTATCGCGACCCGTGAGGGGCTGGGTATTGAAAGTTCACATATTCGGGCATTCATCAGTGAGGGCAGGCGGGACAAGCCAACAATAGGAATTGCCCGCTACCGCGACCAGCGAACACCGTGTCAACGGAGAGAATACCGGGGTCTATTCTCACGCGGCTTCCGCTCCGAGAAATCAGCGCGACGGCATTGTATAGCGAAACTCGACCTCGAGCGGCCGCATCTATATACACAGGCATGTAAGACGGCTGGCCTGTATGCCCCATGTTTTGAAGTCCACAGTGGACACCTACAGCAGCACCGAAACTTAAGTTGGATAAAGGTAAGCAATCGAGGCGGCCCACCGTTGCCGCGAAGAAAGAAGACATCGCACTCTCTTTTATTTGGGTGTCCCGATCCCTCTTCATTGTTACGCGCTAGCCCCAAGAAGAACTTCACCCCGGTCAAGCTTTCGATGGCGAGAGGAAACTCCGACGCGACCTTTCATTGTCAGCGGGGTTTACCGCTCGGCATTGTGTTGTATGGGCCTATAGAACGCGTCACCTGTATAGGTCGTGGACGCGTCCGCCGAGGAGTCGCGAGGCACGTTCTTTTTGGCACCGAGCCCTGAGCGGTGTATAGGAAAGAATAAGCATTAACGGGCTAGACGAGACTCAAAAACGAAAAGGTATAGTGCGCGAAGAACGAGACCGCGAAAGAGGATTGCGCGACGCCTGTATTCAGGAAATGTAAGGAAGTAAACGCCCCATTTTCAACTCGGCTTGTCCCCCTACTGAAATGAAATTTTGTTTCGTATAACGGCGCAGCGCCCCTATACAAACTGGACCGTGGCGGCGTCCGTGGTTTCACTGGCTGATAAACGATCAGACCTGTGCTTCGATTCTTCAATGTCCCGAATGGATAACAAGATAGAGTTAGCTAAGAAAGGGAGTAAAGCTATCTTCTTCTCTGAAGGTTATCGTGGGATTTCATTATATGCGTGTACGGCATGATAGATCGCTCATGAAGTATATAGAGGAAAACGAAAGACACCTATGATTTTGTGATAGTGTAAAAAGAAAGCGGCAGTTATGTTCTGTTCTGTTGTAACTCTGTTGCTGTGGAGAGGTTGAGGTTCATATCAGCTCGGCTACTCCATACCTATAAGATCTGCAGCGAAAAAAGGGAAAAGAGGTTACCCAAAATAAACAATGAGCAGCTAAAAAACACATATAATACACTGAAACAAGGTAAGATAACATATTAATGTACAGTTTTCCTGCAGAAGTTCAGATTGCAATAAACCGTCCATACGCACAAATTTCTAGTTCTGCCCACAGTATATGAGCTAACACATCATTCCGTATATAACAACACATTTCTGTTTATCACAAGCGCTTATCCGGCCCAGTGTCCACTATGAGGTCTTTCAGGAAGATGTTCGCCTTTTGCTGAAGATGCATTTCAGGACACGGTCCAAGCTATTTCTGTAATGTGAGGGGGGCGCCTGTCCAAGCTTGCTAGCTTTTTATTTAATTATTGCCTTTCACTCGCGTACTTTACGCAGTCATTTATTGTCACAGGTACTTCTGCAGATCTGTCTTTGAGCACTCCTCGGTGATAGGACATCCTGAACTTGTGGTTTTAGAGTGTAGCACGGTGGTCTCAAAAAGTCTTGTGGAATCATCAGGCGCTGTGAGCTCGCACAATATTTAGGCGTAGGACGGTTTTTTACTAAGCTGTTTTTTACTCAGTGCAGTTGCGGTTGTTACCATGTTGCAGATGATATACGTCCGAATGCTAAGTGCATAAGAGAGCTTTAAGTCCCAGGCACGTTTAGGTTTGGATTTAAAATTTGAGGCATTTCACTTGCGAGGCTGCAGGCTGTTGCCATTGTTTACTTGTTTTACGTAACTATCAGCTCGAACACTAGCGCCTTGGTCGCGCCAACTTCAAATCTTAATGGAGACACAGAACGCTAGCTTGATGCATCAAGGAGTGAACAGAGCCGCAGTAACAACTTATTTTTAAGCGTGACAACGAAGTTGCCCAGAAGATAGAGTCACCCGGCTAACAACGCCCACCCGCTCGGTCGTTTATCTCCTGCTACAAGAGCCTGCATGCATACAGGCGTTGTCATTTCTTTCTTTTTCCTTTCCTTATTATATCGTGCCTTTACTGAATCAAGCGCAGGGCAGAATAAAAGAAGCCAAGCTGGTAAATACATCCCCAGCCTACCCCTCACCGAACGGCCATGAAAATTACAAGAAAGAAAGTAATAATGAAAGAAGAAAAGCCGATAACCCGCGGAGGGGAGAAAAGGACGTAGCGATCCAAGCAAGATGGCGCTAAAGATAAGCGCTCCTCCATAGACTTTTGCCCCCCGACCCATCGCTTCACCCGACAAGGGACTTGGCTGTGCGCGGCTCATGGTAGCCATCTTGGAGCAGTTTATTTTCACCCGTGCCAAGAAGGAGCAATAGCAGGGCCCGCGAACAAGATAAAGGAAATACAGGCAACGTTGTTTAGAATACACCGTAGTCAAGGCCTTGTGAAACACGGAGAAGAGAGAAGCCTCTGACCTGGTGGCGAGCTCAAGACCGAGGAACGGAAGCCCATAAGACTATAACGCCCGCGCTATCTATACACAGAGGCAAGCTTTCCCGTAAAGTGTTCGCGCCGAAGGAGGCGAAACTGGGGAGCCATCGGGTGGGTGCCGTAGCTACGCCCTACCTTTTGTCGAGATAAAGAATAAGAATGGTTCTAGCGGGAGGAAAAGTAAATATACTCGAAAAATAAACGCAGGCACGAGCAAACGGTGCGACAAGTCAGGAACTCTCTGGACCCGAACCATTGCCAACCGGGGACGCGGAAGGAGACATGGTTGTTGCCGACCCGACCTCGCTGCCAACGCTATCTCAGTTGTCAATATTTGTTTTACGATCTTGTAACGGAGAGCCGTGTGAACACGGAGTCGTTCAGACGTTGCTCGTTATTTTCCTATTTTGTTTGCCCGTTTGCGTTTTTGTTTGGCTTCTCTTCGTTTTCTGATGAACTCTGTGTACCCCGCTTCCCAGTCACTCGCTCTGTGCGCCCGGGTGCTAACGACCCGACAGCTAGCTGCCGGGCGAGGTGGATACGAGTCCACGCTCGAGCTCGAACACCGAGGGGCGAAATAACTGAGCCGCAAGTTCCTTTCCTCATGCTCTTTTCCTTCATTGTCTTCTGTATCTGTTGGGCGTACTATAAAGTAATTGAAGAGACCACTTGTGAGACTGTAAACTACCCGCATGCCATATAATGTACAGGCCTATTGTTTTCTGTTTAAAAGCGGGCAGTTACAGTTGTCAATCATGTCTCTAAAAAGTCCTCCATCAAAAAGTTCAATAAAGATTTCTGCATTTTTGATTACATTGGAAGTAGAAATGCGTATTTCCGACGAAAATTACTCTTGCAAGATACCATTGGCGTGTACATGTGGTATGAAGGTACTTTGGTTTTTTGGGTAACCTTCTTCTTATTGCAGCTAGTATCGTACAATTTGTAGCCATAACAACCTTTGCATACGCATACAGAAAATTCTGAAGTAATAACCGAAATATAATTCGCATTTTAACAGGTATGAAGGTAGACTACCGTTACAAAAACTGTGGCGCATGTAAGCGGAGGGAGGGCTTTGAAAGGACCTTGGTTTTTTGTGTTTCTTTTCTTTCTATTTTAAGGCGAAAGCCTTCGATGAATCATAAAACGGGAAATTTCACCCTAGGTGGCGACCGTACCGCGCCGTCGGGGACTTAAGTGATGCAAAAATCATCATCCCGTGTTGACGTCACCATATGACATCATCATGACGTCAAGGATTCTGCCGTCACGCCATGTGACGTAACGCCACATGATGTCGTCGTAGTGCCTTCCTTTGAGTGGCGAACGAAACCGGAGAGCCGGCGACCTCAAGAGAAGAAAATGAAGGCGGCGCTTGGCAGTGGCACGTGAAGCCACGGCGCGTGTTCCCTGCTCCCTTTTACATCGAATGAGAAGATAAACAAGACGGCTATCACCTTCGCGTTGTCTTCGGGGAATGCACAAGGGACCCTGTGAGTTTTTGAATTTCCAACATAGATAATTTAACTGTAGATTTTAACAGCTTCCACCTTCCCACTTGGGAGTGACGGACGTCTTTTCTTAGATGCCACTGTTGGATTGTAGCACTCATACAAACGTATTAATTATGTTGAATTCCAATGGCGGAGTCGGAGCAAGTTTTAGGGGCGAAGCTCCTAAGGGTGTGGGTCTGTCCCTCCTCTGCAGTTGTCGTAGTAGTAGTAGTAGTAGTAGTAGTAGGTAGGTAGATAGCCACGTATAGTGGAATGTACCCACTCCACGTGATAAAGATGACGATGACACAGTATAGTGGAATGTACCCACTACACGTGATAACGATGAAGTATAAGCGCGTTCCAGTATAGTGGAATGTACCCGCTACACGTGACAAAGATGACGATGACGCCTGATGACCATGAAGATAAACTCTTGGCCGATCCGCCTGAAGGGGTACGTGCCAGTCATACAAGGAGCATCATCATCATCATCATAAGCGCGTTCCAGACCACACATTCTCTTTCTGCCATGGATGAAAACGATCGAGCTTCGCCCACTCATCACCATTCATTTCGTGGATGTGGCGTGATTTTTTTTCTGCTCCTTTTGGAGCAAGTGTGTTCCTATGGTAGAGTGAGGGCAGGAGTCAAGAATTCCAATGAGAGAGTGGCAGTGGATTCAGAGAGGGAGTCACTCCGTGGAGCAGGAAAAGCTGCTCCGCCGAAATCAGCGGAGTGGAGCGGAACTCGGCGTGACGTACTTCCCTTAACACGTTTGCCTGCTTGGGGGCGCCGCCGGTAGTCGCTTGTTTTGGTGGTAATGGCGGACGACATGGACTCGATAGCGACAGCTCCGAGTGAGAATAGTTCCCGCACGAGCGATTCATCGGATTGTGACAGCGACGTGAAAGCACGGCGTACGAGCGGGAATTCGACAGCCGAATGGAATAACTGTATGCAGGGTACTCTCGGAAATTCGTCACTTGAAAGATAGACCTTCCGTTTCCTCCTTGCTCCAGCGGCACGTGTTGTGTTCCACTTGCGCATCTGGAGGCGTTGCTCCACGCCAGAGTCGAGTGCTCGCTCGCGGAGTCCGTCGGCTGCTCCTACTCTGCCATTGGAATTCAACATTATCAGTCAGCCAACACTCAACCACGCGAAAAGACACCCTAGCTTATCCGGAATATGCAGATATTGCAAAGGGTTTGATCTGCCCCAAACGCAGCATGGCATCTTTGCTCAATATAAACCCGGCTGAAAGTGAGACTGCATTTCCTGGACCGCATATTAGCTACACAAGCGTAATATACGGCGTAAAAGGGGTCTTCTTCCACAAGGACAATTTCTATGGTGTTGAAATGCAGGACCACAAGTCACAGCACAGGAAAGTGCCGTAGCCAGGGGGTGGCACACCGGGCACGTGCCCCCCCCCCCCGAAAAAAATTTATGGCTACGCCCCTGGCACAAGAATATGATAAACCTAAGCAAATGCTACAAGAACAATGAATATTGAATGTGCCAACGAAAGCGTATACTCCTCAATTACGCAACGTAATTATATTATTGAGAACTAACAATGATGCCATGGAAAGTATGGGGGTTGTTATTAGAAGTAATTGTAGTGTAAATGTGAAGACAGAAAAGTGGACGAAAAGATAACTTGCCACCGGCAGAGACCGAACCTGCGACCTTCGAATAACGCGTACGATGCTAAGATCACGTGCCACGTGACTCCAACAGAAAAAAAATTAGGCAGATCCCAAGTACCATGGAATCGATGTGATGCGAAGCATCCGGAGGTAAGGTGACTGGGTTGTAATTTTTTTATTGAGCGAAACGTTAAGAAATGACGCTAAAGATATGTACAAAAGTTGCACGCACAGACATGTTGAACAGTCAAATATGTTTCTTATTACCATTTGTTTACAGTTGTGCAACGATGCCAACAGAAATATGGATATCGCCAACACCAGAAGCCGTAAGCTAATATGTAGAGCTTGTGCTTGCAAGGATGGTAGCCCTGGATAGTACTACCTAGACCAACTACAATGGAGGACGCTTAAGCATACAACTGACGTTAACTCGACATGACTGTCTCGTCATAGGAGTACGTATGTAATGTTTATAAAATTAGATAGCCAGCACTGTAACCACAATATACATTTCACCAACATTACGCCTGCATAGGGTGTTCTGCCAAAGCAGTTTCGTGGCCATACGTGGCTCTGTGGTAGAATGTTTGATTGCCACGCAGAATGCTTGGGTTCGATTCCCGCTGGGACTCTGATTTCTATTCTTTGTATTCCTCGCGTCAACGCCGCCGATGTTCGTTTTTCTTAACGCTGTCGCCTTTAAATTACCTGTGTCAACGCCACCGATGTCAGTTTCTCTTAACGCTCTCGCATTTGAATTACCAATGCCTGTTCTCGCCGTTCCTGGGTAGATATAAATTGTCAAAGTCCTGTGGCGCATACCCGCATTCCGCGGCCCGTGGTAGACGGGTATGAGCCACACGTGTCTGGAGAAATGAGTTTGACGACGTACGCGACGGGATTTTCACGTTATTCATGTCATGACCAGCCAGACATATTCGTCAATACCTCTTACCCTTCCATACAAATTGTGGTCTACCCCAAGTTAGGGAGGCAATCACGAGAGCACCCAGACGTAGGCGGCTAGATAGATAGATAGATAGATAGATATATAGATAGATACGTAGATAGAAACACAAAAGCGCTTACAGTATGCAAAGAAATGCTTCGCATTTAAAAGAGTGTTCCAGACTCACCGTAATGGCAACTGGAGGCGCTGACTGACACTCCCATTTTTAAATGCACATATATACCCTACAAAGTGGACGGAGGGATGACTGGCACCGTAGCTCAGTGGGAGAGCATCGGACGCGTTATTCGAAGGTCGGAGGTTCGGTCCCTGCCGGTGGCAAGTAAGCTTTTCGTCCACTTTTCTTTTTCACATTTACATTACAATTACTTCTAATAACATCCCCTATAGTTTCCTTGGCATCATTGTCTGTTAGTTCTCATTAATATTCTGCTTAACAAAGAAAACGAGCCCCTGAATCTGCAACATAATTATAGTGTTTCTTGTGCATTACAGACGCACTGGTAAGTTACAAGTTATCGTCTTTATCTTCATAAAAAAGAAAGAAATGCTGCCTTCCGGGTGAGTGATGAACGTTGCAAGCTCCTCGAGTCATCATTGCTCTCAGAAGAGGCAAGTTATTGTTCAGGACGTTCCAGGTGCTGTTCGCACATAAGTCTGCGCCTTAACGAACTACATACATTTTTTCTCGTCATTTTCTTTCGCTGCTTTTTTTTTTTCGCCTTGTTTCTTCTCCTGCTTCTCGCGGCTGGCCAGTATTTGAGTATATGCCTTTAATTCTTCCAATCCAAAGCCTCCCCTCGTTCCCTGATCAGTGTGGTGAAATGCGAAAAAGATCCATTCGTCATTCTTATTATTCTATCTTCGCAGTGAACTTTTCTCTCCACATATGCCTCTCAAACGAACCCACATCCACGCATCTAGAGAAACGTGACGCCATGGATAGACGCTCAGCTGCCATGTCGAGTGCAGGAGCAAGACTGCACAGTGTGCAAACACCGATCAAGACTGCCTGATTAATTCCCGATTTTATATCGCAATACTGTTCGAAAAATAAAAGAAAAAAGTAACGAGCTGCTTGCCGCGTGTATACAAGTTGATCACTAATTATTTTTCCGGATCTACTAAACCAAAATTCGGCAGATCGCACGTGCCTTGGGAATCGATGTTATGCGAAGCATGTGGAGGGAAGGTGACTGTATTGTAATTTTTTTTTATTAAGCGAGACGTTACAAAATGACGCTAAAGATAAGTACAAATGTTGTACGCACAGACATATGTTGAACAGTCGCATATTTTGTAAATAACTATTTGTTTAGAGTTGCGTAACGATGCCAACATCAACATGGGTATGACCAACACGAACACGAAAAGCGGTAAGCTGATATACAGAGCTTGTGCTCGCGAAGATGGTAGCCCTTGTCAATGCTATATAAATCAACTTCAGTGGATGGCGCTTAACTACAATTGACGTTAACCCGATGTGACGGCTATATCATAGGAGTACATATGTCATGTTTATAAAATTACATGGCTAGCACTACAACAACAATTGACATTTTACGAATATTAGGGTCTTTTTCGAAAGTAGTTCCGACATCTGGCGTGGCTCTGTGCTAGAATACTTGATTGTTACGCACAATGCTTGGGTTGGATTCCTGATTGGACCCTGACATTTATTCTTTGCATTCGTCGGCTCAACGCTGCCGATGTCAGTTTTTTAGGGGCGAAGCTCCTAAGGGTGTGGGTCTGTCCCTCCTCTGTAGTTGTTGTAGTTGTAGTTGTAGTAGTAGTAGGTAGGTAGGTAGGTAGGTAGATAGCCACTTATAGTGGAATGTACCCACTCCACGTGATAAAGATGACGATGACGCAGTATAGTGGAATGTACCCACTACACGTGATAACGATGAAGTATAAGCGCGTTCCAGTATAGTGGAATGTACCCACTACACGTGATAACGATGAAGTATAAGCGCGTTCCAGTATAGTGGATTGTACCCACTACACGTGATAACGATGACGATGACGCTGATGACCATGAAGTATAAGCGCGTTCCAGACCACACATTCTCTTTCTGCCATAGATGAAAACGATCGAGCTTCGCCCACTCATCATCGTTCACTTCGTGGATATGACGTGATTTTTTTCTCTTAACGCGCTCGTGTTAAAATTACCAGTGTCTGTTCTCGCCGTTCCTGGGTAGCTATAAACTGCCAATTACCTGTGGCGCATACCGGCATACCGTGGCCCGTGGTATACGGGTATGTGCCACTCGTGTCTGGACGAAAGGGTTTGACGACGTACGTGACGGGATTGTCACATTATTCATGATATGACCAGCGAGTCATATTCGTCAAACCGTCTTACCCTCCCATACTAATTTTGATCTACCCAAGTTAAGGGGGTGATCATGAGAACACCCGTACGCAGGCGAATAGATAGACAGATACGTAGATAGAAACGCTCAAAGTACCTGCAGTACGCGAGGAAATACTTCGTATTTAATAATCTCGGTATTTTAGCAGTACCCGGAGGGTAGCTTAGTAGGGAAACTGTCGCGCTGCCTTGCTCAGGTGACGGGTCCAACTATACTGTCCATGGCGGCCGCCTTTTCACGCATGGCAGTGAAATGAAAATACACACACAGGCTTAGAGTGAGAGGCATGTTAAGGAACACCAGGCGGTCAAATTTTATCCGATCTGTCAATACGGCCTGCCTTGTTATCGTACGGTCATTACGGCGCCTAAAACCTTATCACTTAATTATTTTAAGGCACACAGATAGGAAGACCGACTTCGAAGTTTGCTATTAAAGTACAGTTAAAAACTAATTTCTGTAGACAGATACGGCACCGCAATAAATTGACTTTATTACGTTTGACCGGAAACACATAGCTGTAGCGGTTCTACCTGTCATAATTTTGATTTAATACTCAATCATTTACAAATGTTGCTGAAGATCGGTAATTTATAAAGTAACGGAATCTCAAAGTTCTTCAAAGTCGTAATTCTGCAAGCAAATGCAGATATTATCGCACTATAAAGTGCATCTGCAATAGTACCCGAAACGTCCAATTGTGTCTGTATGATTAAATTTACAACGAATAGAAAATTTGAAGAGCTTACGAAAGTTTTGCGACACACTACGGGTTCAGAAGCTAGGGGTATCATTTGATGGATGTGTATAATGAATCACTTTAGCGCGCTGTGGATGTCTAAATAAATGCAGCCTGTCGATATCATACTTTTTTTTTAATTGACCAAGTACAGCATTGGAATACTGATACTTCGTGCGACAGATATCTTCTGGTTTCCAAAAACATATGTTTCGTAACGTAAATAGAGGACGTCATTTTTTACAGTTCCTCGATTACCCATTCACATTACAAAGCTGTAAGCTTCGTAGAATTTCGTCCTTCATGAGAGGGCATTATCAAACGGATTCCTCTTATATAGCAACGTACATTTTTCGTTAAAGAGCGCTTCAGAGAAGTACATTGGCCGTGTGCACGCCTGCAGACGCAAGAAAGTCCTCACGTTCTATACATTTTTCATATATTTCGGATCAGAAGCTTTCCATTAAACCGTAACATCACAAATCAGTGTTGAAGTTCTGCTGGTTTCGAAGCGACAGACTTCGGCGGGCAAAGCCGTAAGGCTGCCAAGCATGTATACCAGGCTGAATGTTTTAACTCATTTAAGAATATATAAAAGGTGTTTTGTTGTACCATGGCTTACAATCTAACGTTTAATGAGTGAGATCAAATCGTAGGTAAGAATAAAAAGCGTTTTTGTTTGCCGACTTTCCATTGCAAGTGAGTCTGATGATGCCTGCAACAAGCTACGCGAAAAGTGCAGTGACTGAATTGCCCAAGCTACCGCTGCCAAATTTTTTTAATCAGACTTGTCTGTAGACTCTAGGTGGTCAGGCCAACTACAACGTTGTTTTAACGATGGCTTTTCTGAAATAATATGAAGCTTGAGGCCGCTATCTGGTGTTTCTTTTTTGTTGTTTTCTTAAAGTTGAGCTTGGGTGTTAAACATGGGACTACCACTGTAATTATTTCTATGCCTCTATAGGTGTAGAAATAATTAGAGTGATGGGTTCTCTTTTGTAAACAGATCATGAGTGGGAACCTTCCACTCTCCTTAATTCTATTCCTCTTTACACCCATCCAAGCTCCCGCAGAGTTGCCGCACAAAGCTCCGATCGCGAACTGTAGCTCACCTCGCGGGCACCAGGCGCGTAAAACGCGTCTTTCGAGCCGCTCGAAGTGCAACGTCATTCACAGAGGCGCCATTAATGAACCATCCGGACTGCCTGTTTCGGTGATGAATGGTTGGCAGCAGCTTTCGCCCGTCGGTGCCTCTCCATCACGCATTTTGGCGCACCCAGAAAGCGGAGAAGAATGGAGCAGGCCGGTGTGCGCGGGAGCCGTTTCATGGGGAGCCATTGAGACAACGGGCCGCCGTGTGAAGCGCGGGCGCCCGCTGCCAGTGACGTGGTGATGAGGAACGACGGACCCGAGTGATGATGCGATGAAGGAGCCGAACCATTTCTGTAGTTTTCGTTAATTTCCACAACGTAAATTAAAAAGAACCACAATATCATGATATTGTGGTTCTTTTTTAATTCTTATAAGTTGTTGATCATCGTTGAACAATGCCCGGTGATATCGCGCGTAAATATTTCCGTCACTATATCCCTTTGAAATAAAATAATATTGGCGCTTTCAACAAATGTACCCTTGAAGATGGGACATGTGTATTTACGAATTTTCGCCTAAAATGACTCGAAGGCGAAAGCGATCTTCTTCTCGATTCATGTACTGATCCTCTCCCCCCCCCCCCCCCCCCCCTGCCTTCTTTACAAACACTCTGTGCACCTCTCCTGTTTTCGCACTGCCTCCGCAATCGGCTGACCTTTGACGAAGACACCGTGTCATGCAGTGACGTCTTCACGTGTTGATATTAGGTGCGAAGCAGCTCTTTGACTAGGCTGTGTAACGCTGTCCCTCCGTCCGTGCGTCCGTACGAACGCGCCACAACGCGCTACCCTCGCCCCAGGTGTTGGAGCGGTGCCAAGTAGGTCACGCCCAGCCTCGCGTTGACGTCACGCTCCCCTCGCAGTGCGCGCTGACGTCACTCTCTCCCTCGCCTGCCGCGCGCTCGCCGGAGCGCCCGCAACTGCCGCCTGACGCGCAACGACAAGACCTACGTCAGTCATCGCTTCCAACGAATCTTCTAGCGCTCACCGCAGCACCCGCGTTAGCGCCATTCAACCCGTAACGCCACCAGTGCGCAACGCTGCTGCTTCGCATCCCATCAGGGTTCCCTTTGGGAAGATGCACCTAATTTTTTATGCATCACTCGTGTTGACGGTGACGCCGCGGGGTGCTGACGCCACCGACGGTCATTTTTTTTTGCTTTTGGTGAGTCATCTAAGGTTTCCGCCTTAAAACCGAGTGTGGCTACAGTGCAATACGCAATGACACGTAGGAAGAGGACAACAAGGCACACTGCGTGTGTTCCCGCGTTAGCTTAGGTAATGGGCTTTGCTGAGCGCATTATGACTTGAACAGGACTTACGTCACCAAATTAATGCACGAATCATGAGACACGCCTTTGCGTAGGGCCTCGGATTACTTTCGACTGACCTGGAGTAATCCCTTTAACGTGGACGCAAAAGCGCGGTGTATGCGGTTGCTCTTATTTACATTTCAATGAGAATGCGGCGGTCGCAATGGAGAGTGTTGCCTTCTATATCTGCCGGTAAGCAGTAGAACGGTGTAGCTACTGAGACAAGGCAAGTGGTTCAAAAGATCTCTCTATCTCTTTCTCTCTTTCTCTCTCTCTCTCTCTCTCTCTCTATATATATATATATATATATATATATATATATATATATATATATATATATATATATATATATATATATATATATATATATATATATTTAGTCACGTGGTCGTGACGTCGACGAAGGCAGCAGTGGGTAGATCCAAAATGAAAATGTTTATTTGGCCGAACTTGTGGCCGGTAAACGGAAAGTCAGATTACAGCAATACACACTGGCACTGATGGCGAACAGAGCGTCGGCCGTCGATCAACTGACGAGCGGTGAAGCGCGTCGGCATTTATACACGTGCCGTCGAATATTCCAGCTGGTTGTCGCGCAAGCTCTAGAATAAGGTCGAGTGTTTGCATCCTGCGCGTAATCTTAAAGGGGCCCTGCAACACTTTTTGAGCATGCTCAGAAAACGCTGCCTATCGGTAGTCCAGGCTCTCGAGAACACGCGAGCCAAATATTATAGCGCAGCACGCGGCGTGGAATTCATAATAAATTCTTAAAGTCAGCCAGAACTTGCTTTCTCTTCTCTCAAAAATCACTCGTCAGTGTCGTCACCGACGAGAGTATCACTCGCATCAGCCATTGGCTGATTTGAGCATGGCGCGCTCGGTAGTTACAGAGGCCGCCGCGGGAGGACGCGACTTGTCCACGCGTGCGCGCGCGATCGCAATGAAAATTGGCGTATTCGAAGAAAAAAAAAAGAGAAAAAGCGCTCAAGATCACGAGGCGCGCGTGACGTATTTTCTTTCCCCGTGCCATCCCTCCCTGCTTAGCTTCCAGCGCTTTCGACGGGACGAGAGAAGAGAGAATGCAATTGCAGCGTGCGAGAAATATTTGTAACTCCACTCGTACTGGACGGATTCCAAAAATTTTTGCGGCAGTGAATTCGTGAGGCAATAAGCTCCTTTAGTGAATCCATTCCATGGGTACTTGAAAAAGTGTTGCAGGGCCCCTTTAACAAAACGATCTACAATAAAACAATGAGGCGCGGTTTGTGCTGAGCTTTGCTGACAGTCTTTGTGGAACAAAACCGAATCCAGCAAAAGTGAAAATAAGAAACGCGCGTGGAAATATATATATATATATATATATATATATATATATATATATATCAGTGGAATTATTACGTTTCCTTTAGTACAACGACTATTGAAGGGCTAACCCAGTGTGGCGCAACATTGCTGATATAGGCAATTTTGTGCAATGTATTCGTGACTATGACAAGACGATACCGATTGTATCACTACGATGACGTGGCGTTAAGCATGACTACTACGGTAATTAGTCAGTACAGTTATTGTAGACAAGATAATCGTCTCCCGGCGTTGCGTGCTTCCAAGAAATTGACATCTCCTGCTCCGTCAGGCTCTGCCATAGTAACTGATGTGGTCTATCGGGCACATATAAATGTGTCGTTACACACTTTAATTGACGATTAAAAAAAAAAAAACAGCAGCAGCGAGATTTTTTTTTTTTGAGGCTACACCTCTCTCCGGTATAGATCCACGAAATAAACAAAGAGAAAAAAAACACACTATACACATTTTTGGCCGTTCTTTCGCTCGTTTCTCCACCTATACACAGCGTTGGAAGTTGTCAGCAACGTTGGCCAATTTGGCACTGAGGTTTTGGGGATGGCCCTCGGGGCTCTTCGTTGGGGGCGAGGAAATTAATCAAACGGGCTGCAGATGACAGCGGCCGCCAGCGCTCTAAACGGCGTGAACGTGCGTTGAGATATCGGACAAGACATAAAAAAAAAGAAAAAGAGGGGAGGGAAGCGATGGTGAAACTTGTGGCCCGCGGAGAAAGATAGACCGAGAGAGCGAAGACGCACGATAGAGGCGTTTCGAGGAAACAAAAGAAAAAGAAAATAATGATAACGTATGCGAAGAAAGGCTAATGCGGTGAAAAAACACGTGACTGAAGAGAGAGAGACAAGAAAGAAAATAGCGAATATCGAGCTTTTGCTCTGTGGGGCAGGAAACGCAGACAGCGGCGGGAATAAGGTGAGAAAGAGAGAGAGAAAAGATATGAGACTGAATGAGTTCGAGAGAGAAAGGTTGTTGGTACGAAGGCGTGCCAGTGCTGAAGTGAAAATGCAGAAACAGAAGATCAAAGCGCAGCGTGGCACAAACACCGCAAAACAAGAGGAACCAGGCGAAGTAAGCGAACCTGGGGGGAATGACAGATTGAGAACAGGCGAGAATAAAAAATGAACGCGCCGCGGGGCAACTGGCAACGAAAAATCACGGCGCCGGCACGAGGGGAGCACGACGGCGGAGAAATGAAGGTGGAGCTGGGTTATACGCGGGAGGAGAGTGAGAGGCTCTCTGCCCTTCCCGTGTGACGGGAAGATGGAAAACAAGTCGTACCGCGAGAAGAATGTCGTTCATTTCCCTGGGATTGCTCTCTCCCTCCACCTTTTACACCGAGCGCCCTGGGCTCCTCTTTCCCTCTCTTTCGGTGCCGCGGCCTGTCGTTTGCACGGCCGCCGAAGTTGGGCTAGACGGCATACGTCAGCGCTCCTTGGGTACAGCGGTGGCCCTTATCGCACACCTTTTCTTTTCCCCACTAGCGCGCTCACCAACGGCACCTCGTTTTTTTCCCCGCCTTGCATATTTAATCACTACACCAGGTGCCCGCAGTTAGGCGCACCCTCCGGCCAGCCGTTCTTGCGCCAAAAGTTTGGTGAAACCTAGACAGCGCTAACACACAATGTTCGTTGGTTTGTGTTGGTTGCCGTCTTACACGTCTCCCTCTCTCGTGAGTTGTGGTTTAAAAGGAAACAATGTATTGTCAGGCGAATGTGAAAAATGGTTCGCCGACTATATGAAGAGGGTCGTTTTAAATATTTCTTTCTCGTGAAAACCATTACGGAGCAATTCATTGTCGTCCGCACCTCCCTCGCTTCTCGGCCTCCTTAATTTCTGCGCCCACGGCTTTCTCCTTCAGACCTTGCTCGACTTTGTTTGCATTACTGCCATAGGCGTGCGCAGGGTTTTCGTTCAGGGGGGGGGGGCGAAGGTCCTTCTCAGCGCCCCTCTTCCCTATTAAGTCAATGTATGGGGCAGACTTAGCGCCCCCGCCCTCTTAGGCTCTTAGGGGACAAGGGGGGCGGCCGCCCCCCTCTGCCCCCCCTCGTGCGCACTCCTATGATTACTGCAGTGTAGATGACGCAGTACGAACTAGTGACAATCCAGTAATATGGTCAGTGTTCTTCCGTGCATTTGAAGGACCATGATATTGTCTTTCACAACGAAGGTTGCATTGTCAATGGCCCGAAAGATCTGAGCAGTCAAAGTGGATCCGCCGCTTCTTCCTATGCAGAAAAAAACCATGACTACAGCTTGTAAAGGATGAGTGAACGCAGAACCTGCTTCTCGTGAGGTTACAAAGTGTTATTTAGGCAAGGCAATCGATAGGCAGTTGTGATGATTCAAAGCATACCCCACCTGTCACGAGTCTTCTAGCTACTACAACAGTCCCTTCAACTTCAATGCAAGCTTTACACCTGAAAGAGAAAAATTCCCCATCACCCGCTAAAGGGAACCATGTGTGGATGCGAAGCAGCGGGGAGATAGTTAGCTTGAGCGGGAGGAACGTTGCCGCTCTCATTTCACGGCAGCGGTCCGGGCGCTTATCGCGGCGCTGCACAGGAGAGAGAATGAGGCGCTCGGGCTCCGTCATTTTCATACCGCGGAACTACCGTGGCGCCCACAGCGGAGTATGCAGCTGTCACACCACCTGTCGTGCGCGCCGCTCCGTAGAGGATTCCTAGAGGAGTGGACGGGGGGGGGGGGACTGTAGGAGAGGAGAGAGAGGGGGGAGGGGACGTGCATGCGCTGTGGGAAACGGGAGCCTCTCCATAGAGTAGAGGATTCCTAGAGGAGAGAGGGGGGAGAGGACGCGCATGCGCTGTGGGGATGTGAGACGTGGGCGCCGCTCCGTAGAGTAGATGATTCCTAGAGTAGAGAAAGGGGGTGAGCGTAGGAGGAGAGAGGGGGGAGGGGACGCGCATGCGCTGTGGTGGTGTGGGACGCGGGACGCGGGAAGGAGGGACGAACTAAGCCCCCTCCAAACACATGCAAGCAAGATCAAGGAATGGGGTCAACCTGGGTGACAGACACCACCTGCCTAGCCATTGCTAAGCAGCCTCTCTGTGCTCTCAGCCATGACTCTGATGCATAGGTCAGCAAAACTTGTGGAGCTCACTCAGACTCACTCATGAAATATATTTTGCGCTTAGCGATCACTCGGACTCAGACTCACCAAAACTTTCCTGAGCCGGACTCACTCAAATTCATGCTCACGAAACTTTTCTTCAACCGGACTCACTAGGACTCAAACTCACCGAAACATTACTCACGCGGGCTCACTCAGACTCACACTCAAGGCTCGATCTGAGTCTGAGTGAGTCCGAGTGAGTCGACTCATGAGTCCGTTAGCCTAGAATCAGCTTTTTCGACCACGGTGTCAATGCTCTCTAACACCAATATCTCACGTAATCGGTGCCCTTCTTTGCGCCTTTTTATATAGTACCTTCGAATACGAGTTGTGAGTGCTCGAAAACCAGCAAAGTCATTTTTCTTAAAAGAGATGACAACATAAGATATATTTATCAAGAACTTCCCTGGAAGGATTGGCAGGGCGGGGGGGAGTCAAGGCACCCCTTTGCGTAATACACGCCTCTGATCAATAACTATTGAAATGGTGCATGAACGACACTGCTTTGGAATACGTGTGAGTAGACGTGATTATAAACGTGAATCTAGGCAAGGCTGATAGTAACGCTGAAGATGAGTAGATAGGACCATAGGCCGGCAAACAAATGTAGAACTCACTCAGACTCACTCTAAATTATATTTTGCGCTTTGGACTCACTCAGACTCAGACTCACCAAAATTTTCTAGAGCCGAACTCACTCGGACTCACACTCACGAAAATTTTCTTCAACCGGACTCACTCGGACTCAAGCTCATCAAAATATTACCTACCCAGACTCACTCAGACTCAGACTCACGGCTCGATCTGAGTCTGAGTGAGTCGGAGTGAGTCGACTCATGAGTGAGTTTGCCGACCTATGCTCTGATGACTGTGGTAGTGGTTGACGGCCTTCATATTACTACAGTGTTCTGGTTCGCATAATGGGTGCTTCCCTACTTCATGAAAGTGGCCGGACGCGGGACGGCGGACGGGGGACGCGGGAGGGACGGACATAGCCCCGAGCATAAGATGCTTCGCGTCTAAAAAAATACCAGAGACACAGGCGTCAGTTTCTGTGGGTGTTAAATTGTAGAAGATCAGCGTCCAGTCTGTAGGTTGAAATGATAAGGAGAACGGTGTCACGCGCACATGCAAACATTAACAATTTACACTCGATTACTTCAAATGCTTGCTGTCACACCACTAGCACGATGATGAACGCCGGCAGCTGGTAGGAAGCACTCCACATGGCCTCTCCCACTTCACGGCGTCTCCGAAACAACATAATTTTAAACGACCTCTAGCAGTCTTCGCATGGTAAAACAGCGCTTCATGAAGCTACGTCAGGCATCTCGGTGCGCACAACCTTTGCACCTGACTCAGACAATCTCACAGATA